>MJUU01023355.1:8738-40635 GCA_002080025.1 Modiolus philippinarum
AAAAAAAAAAAAAAAACATAATATTCTTTGTTATACTTTATGCGAATTTCTTTTATCATCAATTAATTTCATTTGACAAGCGGTATTTATTAATTTTTATTAATCTTTCATTAGCCCGTCCATACCTAGCAACGGGTGTTAATGTCTACAATTAACACCCCTCAGCCCGAAGTTTGCCGATCTTGAAAATTAACATCCGCTCCGACCGAAGTTTACCGATTATTATTCACACTTGAGCAAACCATGTGACGTGTAATGTTATTTTTTTTAATGTTCTTTTTCTAGTTATTGTTTTTAACGCTTTTGCAACTCGGCATTCAGTATAATAAAAACATATTGTCCTCGGATGAAGATGTTAGGGCGATTAACACACTCGTTGAAAAAATGATCACCCTCCACTTCGTGTCGGGTGATAATTTTTTTACCTCGCGTGTTAATATACTCTAACATCTTCATCCAAGGGCATTATGTTTATATTACAGTGCTGCTTCCATACCTTGGAAAAATTTATCATTTACAAAAGAAAATAAAATACTTTCTGAGTTTTCTTTAGAAAATAACTGAGTACCGAAGTTACTGTCAATTTAATTTCTGCATATGCGCATTTCGACAACTTATGTCTCTTCAGTGCAGATAAAATCTAAAGGTTTGGAAGACCAGAGACTCAAAGATGTTTAAAACTGATAGAGAACAAATAACCAATCTAAAATCTAAACGTTTGGAAGACCATAAAGTCAAAGATGTTTAAAAACTGATAGACAACAAATAATCAAATATGATCTAAATAGAAAGCCAAAATCAGCTAAGGACAGAGCTTTGCATGAGGGCGATACTACTTAGTTTCAACAAAATTTACAAAAATTAGATATTGTAAGGTTCCAAATATAATCGGCTTTCTGGTCAGCACCGAAGTACTGACTACTGGGCTGGTGAATACCCTCGGGGACTAACAGTCCACCAGCAGTGGCATCGACCCAGTGGTAACAAATAACTAATACCGAAGTTACTGTGAATTTTGATTCTGCATATGCGCATTTCGACAACTTATGTCTTATCAGTGCAGATAAAATCTAAACGTTTGGAAGACCAGAGACTCAAAGATAATAAAAAAACTGATATAGATCAAATAACCAATATGATCAAAATGTAAAGCCAAAATCAGCTAAGGACAGAGCTTTGCATGCATGAGGGAGATACTCCTTAGTTTTCAACAAAATTTACATAAAATTACATATTGTAATGTTCCAAATAGAATCGGTTTTCGGGTCAACACCGAAGTACTGACTACTGGCCTGGTGAATACCCTCGAAAGTATGATTACGGCAATTCGGTTTTTATAACAGAGTGCAAAATCATTCACTATTTGGAGTTCAAATTTAAATTAGTACATGGTGGTTGCTGAGATATTTTGATCAATCTTGTTTTATTCATAATAAAGCTGCCACACAAAACAACAGTTGCAGATAGAATATGGTCTTATTACCATGTTAAATAAGATGCACTAAAATGAAACCCAGAATATCAAGTGATGGCTGTTGACATTTACATGAATATGATGTTACGGAGTTCAAGATTTTTGACAAAGAGATTCATTATTCTTTTCACCAATTCTCATCCCTCATATGCATTAATGTGAAAAGACGAAGGAAATCAACCATTTATCAAATACATTAATAGGATGATGTAATAATGTACAATTTTGATAAAATGAAAAAGCTTTATTTTTGGAATATATAAATTTTGTCTACAAGTAATGACTACTGATGTAGACATTTAATAAAAAAACAACCGAGTTAACATTTTTTTCATTATGCCTCCAGCATCATAAATGATAACATCATCATGACATCATTGACAGATATGACGTGTCTGTTTCCCAAATGAAAACGGATATTTTCAGCTAGATTTCAAGTCTTCACGGATTTGACATACCCGGTTTTGACTCGACCCTGGATTGACTCACTAATAGTGTGGCGAGTGCCACTAGTGGAGCAGGACATGCTTACCCTTTCGGAGCACCCGATGTCACTCCCGGTTTTCATGGGAGTTCACAATATGAATGCCTTTGTCCTTTATGTCGTCTTTTTTAATTTCCGTGCATTGTGGCTGTCTCACGTCCTTATTTTGTCTTTGTTTTTCTCTGTTGCCGTTTTTGCCATGTCTTTGGACTTCGATTTTTGTAATCATTACTTCCCTTTTTCCTTCGGTATTCTACTGTCGTTGTCTATATTTTCATCATTTCAAAAATCTCATAGCATATTTAGATTTTTATACCCCGCCACACGAAGTGGCATATTTAGATTTTTATACCCCGCCACACGAAGTGGCATTTTTAGATTTTTATACCCCGCCACACGAAGTGGCGAGGTACAAAAAATGTATAATGTGATACCCTCAGTCGTTTGTCCGTCCGTCCGTCCCGCGAAGGTTTCCGACTGATAACTTGCGAACGAAATAACACAAGGTCTTCAAACTTGGTATGCATGTTGCTCGCCACAAAACCCAGGTCAAGTTAGACTTTGGGTTCAGAGGTCTAAGGGGTTCTGGAGTTTTGCTCCTTGAAACTTTGAAATGCGATTTTAAGGGTTTCCGACTGATAACTTTTGAACGAAATAACACAATGTCTTCAAACTTGGTATGTTACTTGTTTACGACAAAAGTCGGGTCGAGTTTGATTTTGGGTTCAGAGGTCCAAGGGGTTTAGGAGTTATACCCCTTGAAACTTTCAAATTTTGCAAATTTTAGGGTTTCCGACTTATTACTTGTGAACAAAATATCACAAAGTCTTCAAACTTTCATACTCATAACTTGTGAATAAAATAATACTGTTTTCAAACTTCGTATGTAGCTTGTTTACCCCCCCCCCCCCCNAAAAAAAAAAAAAAAAACTCAAGTCAAGTTCTATTTTTGGTTCAGAGGTTCGATGGGTTCTGGAGTTATGCCCCTTGAAACTTTGAAATTTTGCAAATTTTGGGTTTTCATACTCATAACTTGTGAATGAAATAACATACTGTCTTCAAACTTGGTAAATTGTTTACCACAAAACACAGGCAAAGTATAATTTTGGGTTCAGACATGGTTCAGAGTTATGCCCCTTGAAACTTAGAAATTTTGTAAAACGTGGCGGGGTATCATGTAATGCACCATTACTATTTTAAGTATTTTATTGTCTAATTCTTTTGCTATATATTTCCTACATATTTATAATACAATAAGGTAGCATAAAGAAACAGGTTGTGGTATTCTCTCATTTGGGATGTTATTAACTCCTTGCTAAGCAGCCCGATACAGGAACAAACCGTTGTAGACATTGGATCTTGATATTGGTGGGTGTTTGAGATTAATATGAAGAGAGAATGTCATGCTCTTTGGTCGTTATCAGTATATTAAACAATTAATTTGTCTACGATTTAAATAGAAATGGCTTGAAGAAAAAAAACCGCTATCGGACATAAATTTTACACAGAATCAGACTACAAATAATTTGGGAAAAAAAACATAACGACGACCACATATCTCTGATACTGAGTCTGAAAACTGCAATATTGTAATTTGTACAAATGACATTTTTATATTGTTGTCTTGATTTAATAGTTGTGCGGGATTAATAAATACACAACCCATCTTTCAGAGGATGGAAACTCAGGTCCACGTCTTGGAAGAAATGCCACGCTTCCTGCTCGTCAAAGAACCCTTGTAGGAAGCTCCTTTGGAGTGGTCCGTAGGTAATCGGCTACAAGGCTAAATTCCCGCCCCTTTCGATTTCACCATACTTTTCCAGTGGCAGTCAGAATTTCCCGTCCCATGACCCTTTCCATTACCCAAAGTGATTATTTATTAACAAACTTGTTCTCGTCTTGATATAGCTGAAATATTGCTCAGTAGACGTTAAACAATATTCAATCAATCAATCAATCTTGATTTAATACTTTGTTTGCAACGAAATCATGAAAAATTAATAAACGTATTCACCTAGTGAAGTGATCTCCACTTCATGACGCCACAATGTGTTCAACTGTTATATTGAGTTTGTAAAGCACAACCATTTCGATAGAAAACTCGAGATGAAGAAAAACTGACGTGTTTTTTATGCCCCCGCGACGATAAGTTGGGGCATATTGTTTTACCCCTGTCCGTCGGTCCGAGGGGGTACATGGTTTGTCCGCGCAACTCCTCCTACAGTTTTTATGCTAGAAAGTTTCTATTTTGCAGATCATTTGTACACATATTGAAGATGTGCATGTGATAAGGATTTTGATTTTGGTGCATTTTTGTCAAAAATATACATTGTAGAACTTAGTCATTTTTGGTGATTTTTCATAGAGGGTACATAGTTTGTCCGCGCAACTCCTGCTACAGTTTTGATGCTAGGAAGTTTTTATTTTGCAGATCATTTGTACCTATAATTGAAGATGTGCATTTGGTAAGGATTTTGATTTTGGTGCATTTTTGTCAAAAATATACATTGTTGAACTTTTGTAAAAGAGGGTACATAGTTTGTCCACACAACTCCTCCTAGAGTTTTGATGCTAGGAAGCTTTTATTTTGCAGTTCATTTGTACCTGTATTGAAGATGTGCACGTGGTATGTATTTTGATTTCGGTTAAATTTTTTTTTAAAATGTACATTGCTCAACTTTTAATTTTTTGGTGATTTAGTAATAGAGGGTACATAGTTAATCTGTGCAACCTAGAATAACATGTGTTTAGCGGGGGCATCATATGTGTCTTACAGACACAAATATTACTAAAAAATCCAAATTTGACTCAACCTTGCGCAGGGGCATGTCATCCTCTAGTTTGTTTTTTTATTTCATGGTTATTCAATTGACGGAAATTCTTTTATTCTTCTTTCATCTCCCATTTTGACCGAAGCTACGATTAAGGTCATGACGTCATTAATTGAAAAAAAAATACATATTGTCTTAAATTTTGGCTTGCTATGTATAGAACAACGAAAATATCTGTTAGAAAAATGCAATAAAATCATGTATGGAAAAATAAATATTGCTCGTTTGGGAAACAAGTTAAAAAAAAACTGCAATAAACAAGTGTGTGGGTGAAAATTTAAGATCTTTTTTAAAGCTAAATTACATGTGAAAATTTAAGATCTTTTTTAAATCTAAGTCAGATGTTAACAATATTTTACGAAAGAATATAGAGTAAATGATCATGAGATCATAACACATAAATTCACCCTGCAATACTTTGAATGATTGTGTTTTCTGGTTGTGCTTAAAACTTGTACAAGAATTTAAATAACGTTAAGATCGATATTGCCAGTAACTAACATGAACAATATATATGTTACAGGGAATCTGTGTAATTAGGGATTACGTGTAATCCCTGACAAAATCAGGGATTTCACGTAATCCCTGGCCGATTTAGGGAATACATGAAATCCCTAAAAATCCTAAGGATTACATGTAATCTCTGATTTTTTTCAACAGTTTTATACGTTTTCCCTGACAGTCAATAATCATTGTTATTAAATTGTGGATCATCTTCTGATGAAAATTGGCATAGCTAACGCAACTAAAGAATATTTGAATGGTTTATTAATATTTTCCAACCCAAATACAAGAAAATATATCTGCATTCAAGAATAAGTTAAAATTACATAAAAAAATAAGAACAATAACAAACATCAACAGTAATGTTATAGCAATGTGAGCTGTATTTTTTTTCATTTTTTTTTTTTTGTTCTAGAAGAATTCATCATTGTATTCAAAATAAGTTAAATAATCGAAATTATGAACTATTCTTTGCATTTTTATGTATTATAGGGTATCTGATACCATTTTCTATAGACATATGGACACGATAAAATGTTTCTGAATATATACCTATTAATCTGAACAGAACAAAATACTTGCCTTTGTAAGAGATAGTAATCTTCTTTGGCTTTCTTAACATTTTTACTTGTAACAAATTATGCTCGATATAATTTTGCTCAATGATTGTTTTCAAAATATATAATTTTTGATTGTCCTTTTGGATTTTAAAGAGTGCCTCTTTGAAATTTATTTCATTTTTTATCCGCTATTATCCTAATAATTAGCGTTTTCAAAACTTTTTAGGAACTCACTAACAAATTTGAGTGGAATTCAACGAAAATAAACAGGATATTTTTCAAGATTTATATTTAAAAAGTAGTTAGACAAAGGACAATTATACTCTTTAATTTTATGTTTATTTCAGATTAAATTATTTAGAGAATTTTAACATGGACAGTACTTATTATTACAAAATTATTAAATTTGGTGGATGCTGCATGCATAAACACTTTGTTCTTTGATAAACAAACCATGAAAACCATTTGGAATGTTATTTTATTTCGAGTAAATATTCTAAGAAAAATCAGGGATTACATGTAATCCAAACAACCTCTTTTTTCAATGCACTGATCAATCTAAAAATCAACGATTACAAGACATTGGCACGTTTTAAACTTCGATGTAAAAGTTTTGCCTTCACAAATCAATGTGTTGTGAAAACATTTAAAGAAAGCTCACATACCCCTTACATATCGAACAATCCTGCATTTCATAAAAATATCAAAAACCTTAATACAAGAAAAATGCTTATCTTTGTCATATGTATAGTCAATCTTAAATAAAAACTTCCTACCTGAAAACAATAGGGTATATCTCATCATATGATTACCCTATAAGCAATGGGCTGATCACAAGATTGGCGAACAGAGTGGTCAAGAGCAATCCGGGAGACGTCTTAGCCGGCATGTTATTCTTTATAAATTTGTTATTTATGATGCTTAAATAAAGCTACCAAGTAGCAATACCATCGGGGAAATAATTCTTCCGTAAATGTTCGTTTACAGTGTGAGACGACCCATGTGAGATCGATGCACGCGACCTCGTCTCACATGGGTAAATGACCAACCAAAAGTGTTCATTTGTGTGATACAATAATCGCAACCATAACAAAACGTCATAAAACACCTGACGTCACAATGTAGGGTACACTCAAATGGCGACGACGTTACTCGCACAGTATAGGCTTCCAGATGTTTGTTGTCGTATTTTACGGAAGAAATATCTACTTACATTCGATCAAAATCAAAGATCGGGGTATCTTTCATGTAAGAAATTCTTCGTCTTATTCTCTTGTATCGCGCTCCACTCGAGAAAAGACGGAATTTCTTACATTCATGAAAGATACCCCGATCTTTGATCTGCTCTCATATAAGAAGCTATAAATCTCCACCAGCAGAGGTACCGACATGGTTATAGTAAACGGGGGTTATAACAAATTACAATAAATCATACTGAAAGTCTTGCTTCAAAGGGAGTTAATTTGAAACTTATGTCTCAAAAATCAGAAAAAGAATGCATCTTATACATACAAAATGATGAAGTTCTTTAAAATTATTAAAAATTAAAATCCAAGAAGCATGCCCATTTTTTATATCTGCAAAATCAACCTGCAAAATTAAAAAAAAAAATCATAAACTGTAGAAGTTACCCTATAAGCAATATCGTACATACAAAATGACTTAAAGTTCAACAATGAGTAGTTTAATTCAGAATGATAAAAAATCAAATCCAAATAGCACGCACACTTTTTAGCTCACCTGGCCCAAAGGGCCATGTGAGCTATTGCCATCACTATGCGTCCGTCGTCTGTCGTCCGTCCGTCAACAATTTCAAAAATCTTCTCCTCTGAAACCGCAGAGCCAAATGCAACGAGACTTGGCCTGAATCATCACCAGGGTATGGCTTCTCAAAGTTCTGTTCGATTAGTTGGCCGGTCAAAAAACATGGCCGCCATTGCTAAAAATAGAACATAGGGGTAAATTGCAGTTTTTGGCTAATAACTCGAAAACCGTTACAGATATCAAAAATCTGACGTGGGTAAAAAATGATCAGCATGATGAGATCTACCCACTGTGCAATTTTGAAGAAAAGTTATAGCCCTTTTTCCGTTAAATTTTTAAAATTTTTGCATTTTTTATTTTTTATTTCAAAAAGTGTAACAGATAGAGGTCAAGTGTAAAATGCAAAAATGTTCAGCATATCAAGATCTACTTGCCCTGAAATTTTGAAGAAAATCCATAAACCGTTGTAGGAGTTATTGCCCTTTTTTTACCGAATTTTTCAAATTTTTGTATTTTTCAGCTATTATTTCCAAAACTAAAGAAGATGAAGATGAAGGTTAAGTGTAAATTGATGAAATGTTTGCCATGCTGTGGCGACTTCAAAACTGATGTTGAAATTTGTTCCTTGACCGCCATTTTCAAAATGGCCGCCAAAAAAGGCGGGAAAATTCAACATTGTCCGATTTCAATGAAATTTGGTTTCCAAGTAGATATTGATGTTGCAACTTCAAAACCGATGTTGAAAATTGTTCGTTGACCGCCATTTTCAAAAAAGCCGCCAAAAAGGCGGGAAAATTCAACATTGTCTGATTTCAATGAAATTTGGTTTCCAAGTAGATATTGATATTGCGAATTGAAAACCGATGTTGAAAATTGTTCGTTGACCGCCATTTTCAAAATGGTCGCCAAAAAATGCGTGAAAATTTAACATTGTCCGATTTCAATGACATTTGGTTTCCAAATAGGTCTTGATGTCGCAACTTCAAAACTGATGTTAAAAATTGTTCGTTGACCGCCATTTTCAAAATGGCCACCAAAAGGCGGGAAAATTCAACATTGTCCGCTTTCAATGACATTTGGTTTCCAAATAGGTCTTGATGTCGCAACTTCAAAACTGATGTTAAAAATTGTTCGATGACCGCCATTTTTAAAATGGCCACCAAAAAAAGGCGGGAAAATTCAACATTGTCCGATTTCAATGAAATTTGATTTCCAAATAGATATTGATGTTGCGACTTCAAAATCAATGCTGAAAATTGTTTGTTGACTGCCGTTTACAAAATGACGTCTCGACTTCAAAACTGGTGTCGAAAGTGGTCCTAAGCAAGAACCCGTTTTGTCAAAAAAAAGCCCAACAAAGAAATATAGTTAAAGATGATCAAACTTTAAAAAAAGTTCAAGATATTTGAGGTGTTCGAGCTACAAAAGGTTGAGAAACTGAAGATCAACTGTATAACTGATTAAGGCAACTGAAAGCCAGGTGAGTGATACAGGCTTCTGGAAGCCTCTGGTTTATATGCCCTATCATCCTGGAAAATAAAAAGATCCTCTCTTTTCAACTGTAAGAGTTATCGGACAAATTAGGTACCCACTTGACGGACATCTTCGCTAGCCATGAGTTGCGATCTGCTCCTTTCCTTTTCACCCTTGGCGGATCGAGACACATTTTTGAGACATTAGTTTCAAATTAACTCCCTTTGAAGCAAGAATTTCAGTATGATTTAGTGTAAAAGTTAAAGATTACTTATGACATTTTCAAAATATATTTAACTACGGAATAATAAACCCTAAAAAGTAAAGAAATAATATAAATCGTAGGAGTTTGCAAAATTGAAAAATCAATACACACCATATTTGAAGTTTTAATGTTATGGTAAGCAACTGGATTGGATGCAGCGAAGTCAAACTGCAGCAAATCAAAAACATGAATGGGTGTAATAACAAAATTACCTAACAGAGTGATCAAGAGCCGGAGTCCATGAGACAAAAAGAAATATCAGGTTGAAACCACCGGTAAAATTGTCGACCCTAATGGTCCTGACATGGAATGTTAAATAAGACTTCGGACAAAAACTTCAAATTTTTCCACAAGGGACTAATAACTATTTAAGTACTGATCGTATGAGACGATTTTTTAAGCCTTGGTTAATATTCAGTATTTGAGGTTACAGAAATTCAGCTTGATCTGCCAAGGGGGGAGAGGAGAGGAGCGAATTATAACCCTTGGCTAGCACAATGATAGACTGACGGACCAGTCAAAATCTAAAACCCTCCGCAACGTTATTGCGTGCGGTATAATAACAAACTAAAGACTGGTGATTCATCTAAGGAAAAAAAATGCTCAACTAATTAAAAATTACATAGTTTTAGATTCCGTGGCGAAAAAGGTTTGCACTTATGTCACCGTGAATTGAATATGGAAAATGGGGAATACTTGGTCGTCATAGTATCATAGGAACTTTTTTTAAAAGTCAATCGGTTCGAAAGTTGACAATGCAAGATATGGGCATACTCAATATATACGTGCGAAAAGACAGAAATTCTAGATAATGACCTTGACCATGACCGTATATGATCCAGGCATTGTAAGCAACCTTTTTGGACATGTATGAAAAAATGCATTTGGCATATGGGTAATTATTGTTTGCAAGAAAATTAAAATATCAGTTTTGATCAGATCTGTGCATCGTTTCTTTATTGAATAGCATATATTGTTTTTTTTTCAATCAGTATTATTGACACGGTGTATAACCTACGTCAGGTCAAATCGTTTAGGCGAATAAGGTACATCCGACAGGTAGGTAAAATGTACGCCTGGAGATCGATTATGTGCTCGTTCTTTCCGTATTTGTTATCCAATTTGGCGATAATATAGCACACGTAGCCCATCAAAACAACATTCACTGATATATAAGAATTCACGAGTAAACTGTCATTTTTACAACGACCTCGACTACGTTTCTTGGTTTGTGACGATAAGGAACACTCCGAAATTTCCATACAGACAATTGACTTTAATGTATGCCTCTACAGACATCACAAATCAGTTGTATGTAGTAAAGTCTATAAAGCTATGAAAAAATTGACACTCAAGTTTGGCTGACTTTTTTATCTTTGTAGCTTGTTCTCACTGAAAATCTAAAAACAAGAGCGAAAATGGTAAGATACACTCCCAATTCTGATCGAGGCATAGTACACTGCATTTTTATCCAAGTTCCTGTACCCTTTTTTCTGCATATTAAATCATGTTACACTGAACCACACTTTTCCTATATGTGTCCTTCACTTTTATACACATCACACAAATTTAAATAAAACAGAAAAGAATTTTGATTCTTGTAAACATGTCCAAATTGGATTGATTGATGTTTTACGCCAACTTCAGCAAAATTTTAGCTAAATTGTGGCGAGAACTGTTAAGTATAATGAACAATTATAATAAATACATTATTTATATGAAATATCAATATAAAACCATATAGTTTTAACATCAAAACCAGACTGTAAAATAAAAAAGAACATGATAGGAGAAATAACAGTTAAACCGTTTAAATTTACGGGTCGACGGTAACAATATTAGGACTTAGAGAAAATCCATTTAAATTTCACTATATAAATTAATCGCTTTTAAAAAAAAATTGATTGATTGATTGTTAACGCCAACTTTAGCAATATTTCAGCTATATCATGGCGATAACTGTTAAGTATATGGAACGATTATAATAAATGAATAATAAAAATATTTTTATACAAGTAAAAAATGTGTAAAATATTAAAACATAATAGAAGAAGGTTAGTTTAACTGTTACAATAGTAGAAAAATTATCAAAAAATTGAATGATTTTGTTTAAATTGGAGATATCGGGCAGTACCAGTATATGGAAAACAAAAAAAATATGTAGATTTGGTTTTACAAATTTGGAAGTCCATAATATTGCTATTTTAGATATTAAGTGTTTGAAAATATGAAAAAACATATGAAAAAACACGTAGAATATAAATTTTTCATCAAAGAGATATAACAGATAACATCTACAATGGATGTAAATTACAATCACATGCCACAGTCTAACAGGGAACTGCACAAAAAGAATCACTAATTTGGAACAAACGTCAACCACTATAGGAACTCTGGACAGCCGCATTTGGGAACGGCAATAGCGGAAGGATAAAGCCAATTTCTTGGTACCCAGACCTCCTCTTTCGCTTTTCGCTATCCCGGTTACCTATAGTGTAATAAACCTATTCGATAAACATGTCGAAACACGATCGGTTTTCAGATGCACGTCCTCAGCTGTTGGTTAGGTGATCGCCCTATCTATGCGGGAAAGTCAGGTCGTAATACGGGAAGCCTTGCCGCGATCTTTTGTAACCGAACTGTGTGAATAGTTACAAAGCTTCATGCAGCATAAAGTCCCCTTCTATATTATTCTATGGAGAGTGGAATCATTGGGTCTCGTATACAAGGCTATATTTCCCGCCATTACCAATTTTCCCCATTTTCCAGTGGCAATCAAATCTCGTTGCCACGGATGTCCCTTCCACCTTTCTACTCTCACTTGTATTTTTTTTAGTTGAACAACTTGTTCTCGTCATGATATAATTTGAAATATTGCTCACTGGACGTTGAACTCCAATTAATCAATTTAAACATATCTGATAAACACGCATTGACTGATAAACTAAAACTAGTTTTGTTGAAAATTTCTGTAATAATGTCATGAATGTATGGCGTGGTATGTATTAAAAAAAATTGAAAAAGTACATCTAGAATATTGAGATATATATATATCATGTTTTGTTTGATAGTCAAAACGGGTAACTTAAATTTCGCACTTGAAAATAATTCCGATATAGATATTATACTCCTCTTTTGTTCCTATTTAAGGTCATAATTAATTAATTGCTAGAGTCTCATTCATTTTTCTCGAAATTTTGGGCGGTTGGGCAAATTTTTATTTATATTTTTCATCAGGTGAAAATGCAGTCATTTTAAAAGAAATTTACAGCACTTGGCCAAAAATCAAGACAAAATGTTTTAAAGCGATTGAAGAATATTGGGCGGGGGATAAAAAGCTATGATATTTTTAAATCACCTCAATCAAGTTTGATTGACTATCGGAGTACAAACGACGTCTTGGTATATGTCCACGTCCACATTTGGGTATATATCTTGGTAACTATGAAAGGTAGGGCCATCAAACTTTGCATGCAGATGCATCGTTGGCTATCTGAATAGCTTTCAAGGCAATTAAGTCTCTTTGACCTATATTTTCTGCTTGATTGGCTTTCAATCGATTTTAGGTCCGAGTTCATATGTAAATAAATAACTGTACATGATAATCAACGTACCTTGAATGAACATGCATTTTTTGGTAGGAGGTCAGTATCAAGGTAACATTAGGTTTTTACCTATATTGTCTGCATGATCGACTTACATTCAAGTTCAGATCTCGGTAACTCTACATGGTAGGATAATCTAACCTTGCATGTGCATGCGTCATTGCGGGTAGGTCAGCATCCAGGCAAAATTAGGCCACTTCGACCTATATTTTCTGCACGATCGACGTTCATTCAGGATTACGTCCCAGTTCAGATCAGAGTCACTGTACATAGTAAATTCATCTAACCTTGTATTTGTATGCATCCGGAATGGTAGATCAGCATCTTAGCAAATTAAGTTGCTGTGTTCATGTGCCATAACGAAGCGAACTTTATAATTGCTGATTACCTTTGTTTTATTATGACTTTAATTCCCTGTATAAAACGATTGCATTGCTATTAAACCAAAATTAAGCTATCTTTACCTTCCATGCAATCACAGCTTGAATATGATGGTGATTTTAGTGTCATGTGTACTTTCACTAGTGTCAGGTGTACTTTCACTACTGCTGTTATCACATGAGTTGTAGCTAAAATGTCATTTCTTGATTTTAAAAGATCTGATTTTTGTGCATTTAGCAAGATGCTTAACAAAAACATATTTTAAATTTGAACAAAAGATACACATTATTTTCAGTACGTCTAAAAATAAAAATACAAGTCTGACATTTGGACAAGTCAACAAATTGCAATATTTTGAAAACGTGTGGTCCAACACGTGCTCAATCAATCCTTGCAGTTATAATTACAAAAGACCTATATTTGTAGAAAGATGTATGGAAATCACATGGTTTTCAATTATTTTTCGACAAGCAATTAGGAATAAGTTCAAAATTCTCATGAGATTGCAATGTTCATTTACAACTGTCATGTAATAAACTTTCACTGACAAGATTTGCATTTGTCAAGAAGTTACCGATGCTAAATTAGGGATTACACTTGAAACAAAAAAGTCCACAGAGTATTTGATTATAGGTTAAAATAAGTTGTTTTGTAACATAATTCTGACATAATGAAATTTCTTATTAGTCTGGAAGTAATGATTCCAGTGGGAGTTGCACTATTTCGTGCATATGTCAATGACATTTCTGTATCATGACACGTCTCGTCTAAAGACAGGCTTACAGGCACGAATTATATAATCTGATCGCCTAAATTTGACAAAATATTTGCAAACGGACTAAGACAATGTCTACATCAGACTGATCTTCCAGAGTGTTTTAAACGGTGCTGAGTCATAAAGACGAAATGGCAAAAGACATTGCAAAATTACTTGAAAAGAAAAGCCGATTCTATTTGAAATCCTATAATATCTAAATTTTTGTAAATTTTGTTGAAATCTAAGGAGTTTCTTTCTCATGCAAAGCTCTGTCCTAAGCCGATTTTTGGTTTTACACTTACATCTTTGGTTATTTGTTTTATATCAGTTTTAAATACTTTGAGTTTATGGTCTTCCAAACTTTTCGATTTTATCTGCACTGAAGAGACATTAGTTGTCGCAAAGCGAATATGAAGAATTTAACTTCGGTATTTAGTTATTTGAAGTAAATAAAGTTAGGCCTTGACAAGAGCATCTGTAACCCATTAAATTAGGAAATTGATGCTTGGGCTGAACACGATTTGCTGTTACTCGCAACAAAATACATGAATTCTTTATCTCCAATAACGCTTTTGTATTCAGCGAAATAATATTCGTAAACATATTCAGATCTTATTTTCATTTTAATATTTTTTGTTTTGTTTTTTTTTTATGAGTATTTAATGGCCACGATTCCTTATGTTTCGAAACTTTTGACTTAAATCGGTACACGATGCATATCACTAATAAGTTATTCTTACAGAACAGTCACAATGATAACAAGAAAAGTGAATGTACTTTATTCTTAAATGTTAGAGTATTAAAGATATCAAAGAAAATGATTGCGTCGACATTATTATCACAAATGGCAATTATTTAGCAGAAATTCCCATTTTCATTGCGGTTTACAATTTTTCTGGTGGTGTTCATGCCCCTTGTATTTTAGGGCTCATGGAAATTCTTTTCGGTAATTTTGTTAACACCCTCTTTCACTAGTTTCCGTATTTGATTAATAATGGTATTAAAATTATCTGAAAATGTCATATTAACGAATGTTCATTAAGCAGAAAACCTCATGAACTAATTGCATTCACATTGAGATACAAAGGACAAAATTCAGATGATAAGGGTTTAACGTCCAATGAGCAATATTTCAGCTATACCAAGACAACAAATTAATCAACTAAAAAAAAAGGAAAAAAATACAAGTAAAAGAAAAAGAAGAAACGTCAAAGGGACAAAAACAAAGGCAGTATAATACCGAAGGAACAAAGGAGAGGTCTTTCCAAAAACCCGAAGACATGGCACAACCAAAAAAAAAAAAAACAGGAAACAACGACATTAGACAGCTATATGTACAAAGCACAGAAATAAAAAATAGTTTCGATTACCACTTAAAAAGGTAGAGATGGTTAGGGGCTTGATATTTAGCCTTCTACACGACTCCCAGTGAGTCTGCTCTCCTCAGAAAAATATAGAAGGGGACTTTATACTTTATGGCGCGTGGTGTTTCTTCACACAGTTTGGCAACTTCGCTTCGCGGTCAGACTTTCTGTATTATGACATGAAAACCTCGCAAAGGCGGGACATTCCCCTATCAACCATCTGGAGACGCTCTATAGTCGAAGCACGTCAAATTATAGAATTTGCGCTTAAGTTATTTTTGAAAGTTATGATAAATGACATCTATGTAGATGATATATGGAGATCTCAGATTTTAAGAAGTGTTTTACAATTTTTGAATACACCATGTATAAAGAGAAAATATCTTATTTGGGTAACCTTTTGATCCTGTCATCCTGGAGATAACATTTTTCCACTTTGCAAATGGTTATTGTTCAACTGTCAACAATAATTTAACAATGTTCCAAATCTCCCATGGGTCGTTATCGGAGAATTTTATGGCTGTTTTTAATTAATTAAGCATTAGACTGATGTTTGGAAAAAGTTATTTCCTTTCTGATCTTACTATTTGCCATTTTGGGTGAATGTCCTGAAATTTTTTTGACATTACTAACCATGAAGTAACATTCAAAAACTCCTGCTCAAAGCTGAAAAGGAACTAAATTAACTGGTTGTATGACAGATATACTTTAATTACTTAGACATCAGTTACTTAGAATAAACATCCAAAGACCTTGCTAAAAGACAATGAACCAGAAGAAAGGAAGCAGCTGCCATTTAGTCTGATGAATGAAAAGAAATAAACAATAACTAGGGGTTGGCGGAAATGACAGCTATCCCCTCACTCCCTGTTTGACACAGAAAACAGTTGTTATGTACCCTAGTCATAGTTTTTCTCAATATTTTTGGAATCAAAATATAGATAGTCTTAAGTTTTACTAAAAAAATTCAAGGATATATGGGGTTGTTAGACAGAATTAAGAAAATAACTTTTTGGAGACTTTCATCAGAAAATTTACCTACATTGGAATCAAATAATTTAAATCTGAATGGTGAAACAAAGTATGTAAGTATGGTTGCTAGACAGAATTCAAAAAAAGAAAAAAAATGGCCTTTTGAGAAAATTACCAAATTGATTTGATTGTTTTTCACAATTTTTATATGTATAGTTGCTAGGTAGACATCTAAAAAATAAGCCCGCCATGCGCGGTCCCGGCTTATGAATAGGTCCGCAGCATCCTTTGAGCTTGGAGTATGAGTCTTCCTAACAGAGGACCCGAGGGAACCCCGGGATATAGAAATAGGACCTTGTATCTCCGGCTTGCGGGGTGTGACCCCTCCTAAACGGAGGCTGACCCCGAAGGTCCCGGGATATAGAAATAGGACCCATTCCGTGGTTGTGCGGGATTAATTAATACACAACCAATCTTCCGGATGGGATGTAAACTCCGGTCCACGTTTTGGAAGAAATGCCAGGCTTCCTGCACGTTAAAGAACCCTTGTAGCAAGCTCTTTTTGGGGTGGTCCGTAGGTGATCGGCTACAAGACTAAATTTCCCGCCCTTGACGATTTCATCCTACTTTTCCAGTGGCAGTCAGAATTTCCTGTCCCATGGCCCTTTCCATACCCCAAAGTGATTATTTATTAACAAACTTGTTTTCGTCTTGATATAGTTGAAATATTAATGAGTAGACGTTAAACAATATTCAATCAATCAATCAATCTAAAAAATAAGCGGTCCTTATGTCTTTCAGGAAATTTACCAAGATTAGAATAAAATATTTTTAAAACCCAATTGATAAAAATGTTTGTCCAAAACAACAATTTAAGTACAATTTAAGTGCGGTTGCTAGGTAGTCCAAAACTAATGAAACAATTTAAGTATGATTGATAGGTAGTATACAAAAAATATGCGGTCTTTAAGACTAAAAATATGCGGTCTTTAAGACTAACAGGAAATTTACCAAAATTGGAACCACCTTTCAGAATTTCGTTTTTTACCAAACACTTGTCAAAATATACGATTATATGCCAAAATTTCATAAAATATGGTCTGACATTTTCAATACATTTAGCAAAGTTGGAACCGAAATCAAATTTCCGAAAGCTTATTGCAAATCTACAGGCTATATGCAAAAATTCTGCATAAAGATTTAATCCCTTAATCCAAAAATGTAGGAGTTCGCGTCATATGCCACATGTGTCAAAATCCACATCTTGGGCCTTTGTCAAAATGGACATCAGCAAAGACCCATCTAAACAGCAGTTAATTGAAAAGTTTAACAGCACTTTCCGATATTTGGATGATATTTTAACTTTAAATGATGACGACTTCAATACGTATTATAAGGACATCTACCCTAAAGAACTTACTTTGAATAAAGCCAATTCTGATAATCATCATTATCCGTTCTTAGACATCAATGTTGATATAACGAATGGTAAATTAGATACTAAAATTTATGATATCTTTCCCATAGTTAATTATCCATTTCTGGATGGCGATGTTCCATTAGCGCCATCATATGGTGTTTACATATCTCAACTTGTTCGATTTGCTCGAGTATGTAATAACGTTTGCGATTTTAATGAACGGAATCTTTTCATAACTGAAGAACTATTACATCAGGGTTTTCATTATCACAAACTAGTTAAAACCTTTACTAAATTTTATCATCAATACAATGCAACCTGTAAACATCTAATCAAGGCTGGTATTTCACATCCCTTATTTTACGGTAATGTTTTACATAAGAGTAAAAAATACTTAAACTCGCCTAACAAACTTATAAAACCTTTAAATCGTCTAATTCATAAGAGTTATAATTACGGTATTGTCGACGGTATTGTCGTCAAGTCATTACGTATGGCCTTTTTCGGTATTAACATTGATTTTTTGATAGGGTCTTTGCAATTTAACTAAACACATTCTAAATTTCTAAAATCTGTATTGCATGGACACGGGTTATGTATTCCGATATATACATGAAATCATTATTCTAAACTCCTCACAGGAAGGGATCTTGGTGGAAGCTGTATATTGAGGGTACATAACTTACTTTGTCAGTTGGTGATGGGTCTGGAGCTGGCATGTCAGTTAACTGTTAGTAGTCTCTTGTGATTTCATGTTTTTGTCCGTATTTTTAGTTCTTTCAGTTTCATTTTTCACAATTGACTCAGTCCTGTTGCCAACTGAATTTTACTGTTGTTACGATTGTTTTTTGATTTATCACATTGGCTGTAGGGGGAAGGTTTGGATCCAATAAAACTAGTTTAACCCCGCCGCAACAGGTTTGCGCCTTGTGTGTCTTGTCCTTTTTCTAGTTAGTTTATTTTATGTCTATAGGAGTCTAGGATGATGTTTTTTTCGCTGGACTTGATTGCTCTTTGTTCAGGGGCCGACTCCGACCTGCCGTTGGGCGTGGGGTTTTCTCACCGTTCATTGAAGATCTTATGGTGGCTTTGAGTTGTTATTACTCCCAATTGGGTCGTTGTCTCTTTGACACATTCCCCGTTTCCCTCCTTTTTTCTATCTTTGGACCTCTTGTTTGAAACAAGATAAAGATAAAAAATTCGAAAGCTTATTGCGCATCTACAGACTATATACAACAATTGTAAAACAAAATTAAATCCCTTAATCCGAAACTGTAGGATGAGGTCGCGTAACACGCAGCACTTCAAAATCGACATCTTGGGCCTTTTATTTGTATTGACACCAATATCAAAAATTCGAAAGCTTACTGCGCATCTGCAGCATATGTGCAACAATTATACAATAAAATTAAAACTTAATTCCAAAAATGTAGGAGTAGTTCGTGTTAATTCCTTTCGGACAGACGGATGCGAAAACAATGAAGAAAGTTCGGGGATAATGAATAAATACATTGAGAAATTATGTATCATTTTCCTTCATATGAAATGAAGATAAGTAATGTATCATTTTCCTTCATATGAAATGAAGATAAGTTACGAAAAACTCTTCTAACATTTCGTTAGTAAACAGTATACATTAAAGAATCGTTTCCTTTTTGTTTTCTTTGTTTTGTTCTACACATTATAAACATGTAAAATCAAACGTTTGTGAACAAAAACGTTTGATGTAGAAATCTTCTAAATAAAATCTAATAATTGAACTGTATTAAAACTGCAGAGATGAAAATAAAGTGACGTTCAAAAGTAATGTGCGTGTTTGTCGCATCTTATAAATCTTTGAAGGTCCACAAATTTAGATATAAATTTTGTACGAAAATTAAAATTATTACTTTACTTTTCAAAAATCTTTCTTCTTGAATTGCGGTTTGGAGATTGATTATATTGCGTTTTCGTATATTGTTATTGACAGTTTTAATCTTACAATTTATGAACTTTTATGAACATTTATATTATTTAAGGAACTTTTCACGCAATTCAATCCTTTCAAGAGCAACGTGTTTCCAGACCTTTGAATTCATTATTACAAGGGATGTCAACTCGAACAAAATTCATAACTTCAGTACTCCAAAGTTTTTATCCAAACGAGTACTCAAGTTATCGCTCGGTCAAAAAGTTACACGATAACACGCCGTCAGCAATTACATTTTTAGCCGAGTTGCGACGAAGTCGAACTCGGCTTATAATTTGATGAATGGCGTCTGGGCGTCCGGGCGTCAACTTTTGGTTTCCGCATGATATCTTGAGAACCACATGTCATATCTAAATGAAACTTGGCACAGACATGAGTTATGATTAGAGGAAGATCCCTATTGATTTTCAGAATTGTGCGACAAAGGTCAAGGTCACAAATTCTAAAAATAGAACAAAAATTTGACTTATTCGTTTCCACACAATATCTCCAGAACAACATTACACATCCAAATGAAACTTAACAAAGACATGAGTTATGATTAGAGGAGGAACCCTATCGATTATTAGGTCTGTGCAACAAAGGTCAAGGTCACAACTTCCAAAAATGATTGATTGATTGATTGATGTTTTACGCCAACTTCAGCAATATTTCAGCTATATTGTGGCGAGAACTGTGTAACAAATATTAAACATTTCAATAAAGCCTAAAATCATATGTTCGGTATTATTTGATAACAAAAATAGCTAAAAAAAAATTATTGTTCATACAAAAGTAGTTTTTATATTGCTAGAACATGTAAATTCATTTTATAGTTCTAATTATGTTCACCAACACACTTTTTTGGGGTGTCAACAACTTAAAATTTAGATAGAATGAAAAGTCAGAATTAAAAAAGGGAGGTAACTTATTTAATATGAAGAGGTGTTCAATATTACTAAAAGTTTTTCGCAATGTCCAGTAAAAATAAAATCTTAGATGAAAAAAAATACATTTGTGTATTCTGAGTTTTTGTAAATTATTGATTTCAGCAATACATATTACCTGAAGTATAAGGGGAACCCCTGCTCAATTTTTTTTTTTTTTGAATGGTGGTCTGAAATGGGTTGTAATGGATAGTGCAGCTGTCAGTTGCAATGGAAACCAAACCAGAACACTGAATCTTTGAAAAAAAAAGTGTTCTGCTACATATTTCCGTCACAATATAAATTAGATTATAAGGGGAAACCCTCCCAATTTTTTTTTATGAAAGGAGGACTCGGGAATGTTTTGATTTCAGCAATACTTATTACCTGGATTATAAGGGGAACCCCTGCCCAAATTGTTTTTGAATGTTGGTCTGAAATTGTTTTAATGGATAGCGCAGCTTTCAGTTGCCATGGAAACCAAACCAGAACACAGAATCTTTCAAAAAAAATTATGCTTCACAATTTCTGAAATATGTATAAACTAGATTATAAGGGGAACCCCTGCCATTTTTTTTTTGAAAAGGGGAGGGGGGGCTTGGAATGTTTTGATTTCAGCAATATGTATGTAACCTGGATTATAAGGGGAACCCCTGCCCAATCTTTATTTTGAAAGGGGGACTTGGATGGTTTTAAAACTGATTTCAGCAATATGTATAATCTGGATTATAAGGGGAACCCCTGCCCAAATTTGTTTTGGATGGTGGTCTGAAATGGGTTGTAATGGATAGTGGAGCTTTTAGTTGCCATGGAAACCAAACCAGAACACTGAATCTTTCAAAAAAAAATTATGCTTCACAATTTCTGAAATATGTATAAACTAGATTATAAGGGGAACCCCTGCCATTTTTTTTTGAAAAGGGGAGGGGGGGCTTGGAATGTTTTGATTTCAGCAATATGTATGTAACCTGGATTATAAGGGGAACCCCTGCCCAATTTTTTTTTTGAGAGGTGGTCTGAAATAAGTTGCAATGGATAGTGGAGAAAACTGAAATTATTAGAAAAAAGTTATTCTGATACACACTTTCAATTTCAGAAATAATAAAATAAAAAACTAGATTTTAAGGGAGAACCCCTGCTCAAAGTTTTTTTTTTTTTGGAAAAGAACTTGGAATGTTTTGACTTTTAGTCAAGTTAGGACAAAGTCAAACTTCCTCAAAAGTTCCATTATAAATCTCTTGATTGAAATAAAAGAATTTTAATATGCTGATATGCAACTATTTGCCTTTCCGATGATGTAATCATGAAAATAACAATCATGAAAATCAATCATGAAAATAGCACCTTTGGTGCGTTTTCTGATTTTTTCTCTATTGATAAGTTTAACTCGATTCTGACCCGCTAGATAAATTTTCATATTCAGTGTATGTTGAATAAAGCCCGGTGCTATTTCCGACCATATCTATTCGGCATACAATTCTCGGTCTTTATCATTAGATAGAGAGAAAAAAAATACACCACTATCCCAGTTATTACCATATTTTATCCAATCTAGATGGTTAAATTCAGAAATTTTAAAATGAACGGAAGCCTAACATTTAACTATCTCTAGATGATATAATATTGTAATGAACCGTATCTCTCGGTATTATATTACACAATTATGGCACTTCCACGAGATCAATATGGGGTTTAATGGAGCAACGGAGCAATATTGAACGAGGGTTTACCCCGAGTTCAATATTGTCTTTTGCGCTCCGTTAAACCCCAGATTGATCGAGTATAAAAGTATAGTAGGGGTTCTCAATTTAGAATGCAATTACAATGCTTAATTAGGCTTGATATCTCTTTAATAAATCAATCTGCAAAGTTTGAAGTGAGCTGATCAAACTATTAATCAGTTAGAGTGCGTTATATATAAAATTGTCTTAAATGAATTTCCATAACTTTTGTAAATAAAAATAAAAATTTCACAAAAAGGATACATATTGTAAGGCTATCATACCCAATACCTCTACAGAGTTTGCAGTGAGTTGGCCAAAGGGTTGTCAAGTAAGAGCGCGATGTGAAAAAATTGCCTGAAATTGACGTATAAAAACTCATAACGCCTTCAAGAATAATAGAATATTCACGAAAAAGTATAGAGATCGTCAGGTCATCATACCCAATACCTCTACGAAGTTTGAAGTGAATTGGTCAAATTGGTGTCAAGTTAGAGCGCGACATGTAAAAAAATTGCATTGAAATTGAGGAATCAAGTCCCATAAATCCTGCAAAAAAATGAATAATCATGAAAAAGTATAGAGATTGTTGGTCGACATACCCGATGCCTATAAAATTTTGAAGTGAATTGGCCAAGGGGTCGTCAAGTTAGAGCGTGACATGTTAAAATAAAGACTATAACAAATGCTAGAGAAATTGAATATGCACATAAAGTATGTGTGAGGTCATCATTCCCAATAACAATACAAATTTGAAGCGAATTGGTTAAATGGTTGTCAAGTAGAGCGCGACATATGAAACGGACGGACAGACAGAAAAAAAGAGAAGAAAGAAACAAAGGTGTAAGGGACAACCGCTACAAGGAGTTTACGAGTTTTGATTGCCAATGGAGAAATGACTAGGGGCAGGAAATAAAGCCTTCTATACGTGTTCAAGTGACTCCTCTTGGAACCTGACATTTCTCCAAACGGCTTGGCTACAATGGTCGCGTTCAGGATTTACGTATTATGACCTGACTACATCGCAAAGACGGTACATCCTCCTATCCACCAACTGGGGACGCGCCCGGCAGCTCTGTAGCCGGAGCCCCTGAAAACCGATTCCGGTGCCTGGTATAAATTAAAGTAGACAGAGACAGAGGTGGAAGGGACAACTGGGGCAACGGGATTTGATTGCTACTAGAAAAGGGGAAAAGTAGTAGGACAGAAAATTGAGCCTTCTTTACTATCCCCACCCCAGCAAGTCTTCTCCTTAGAAAAATATCAAAGGGGTGATTCATATCTCCAAAATCTTAAGATGAAAGTTTTCAAAACTTTCCTAGAAATATATTGAAAATTTTTGGCTTTACTGTTTCAAGTTCTGCAGATTGTTATTTCGACAACCTGTGTCTCTTCTGTGTATTGGGAATTTAACTTGTTCTTGAGTTTATATAACTTAAGTACTCGTCCCTGTGCGTGAAAAGTAGTTGTTGTAGTGATCCATAACTTGCCAACTTTAGCACTGACCTAATATCGACATTTTGGAAGTTACAATATAAAAAATATGAAATTTGATAAAAATAAGGAGCCATGTTCTTTGCTGATGGTAATCCATAACTTGCCAACTTTAGCACTGACCTGATATGGACATTTTTGAAGTTGCAATGAGTAAAATATGAAATTTGATAAAAAATAAGGAGCCATGTTCTTTGCTGATGGTAATCCATAAGGCACGGACCATTTGATTTTTAGGGGGGGGGGCTGGTGTTTTTTTTTAGAAAAAAAATTTCTGGTCCCGATTTTTGCCCCCCAAAAATTCCTGACCAGCGTCTGGGTTGAAAAAAATAATCTTGCTCTGACTTTGTCCATTAGAAAAAATGGCCTGGCTCAACAAAATTTCCTAGCATGCTGCATAGTGGAAAAAAAAATAATCTGGCCCGGGTGAAAATCCCAGGACCCCCCCCCCCCCGAAAATCAAATGGTCCGTGCCTTACTTTCCAACTTTTGCACTGACCTGATATCGACATTGTTGGAAGCTACAATGTAAAAAATTGTGAATTCTGATTAAACAACGGCAGTAGAATACCGAAGGAACAAGGGAAGCGATGACTACAAAACTCGAAGTCCAAAAACATGGCAGAAACGGTAACAGATAAAAACAAAGACAAAACAAGGACGTGAGACAGCTACAATGCACGGAAATAAAAAGATAACATTTCCGATGTAAAATCAGGAGCCATGATCTTTGCTGATATAATTGGAGACAGATTGTAAGTGAAAAGTTTAACACTTTTTAATAATTTATCCAGGCTCCATACGAAACCGCATTTTTGAGATATTCGTGAAGGTTTTGTGTTGATTAGTTATATCTCTGGGTAGCTATTAATTTTGAAATCATTACGTTTTATGACTGAATTTATTTAATCTTCTCTAATATAATTTATTTAATGATGTGTCATCTAAAATGATCTGCTCCGAACTCTTATACATTTGATACGTACTACGTTTCGACCATAGATTAAACATAGGACGAAGTATCATCCGATTATCAGAAGTTGTGTTTTATAGCTTAGACAGCTTAGAAGCCTAAAGCAGTTGACGAAGTGCAAGTGTTCTTGCAGTAGATGTCACAACAGCGGAAGTTCGATTTCTAGAGATGGAACTGCTGCCAAGAGCGTGCTTGAAAAAAATACATAACAAATCTAACACTTTTTTGCTGATTTTCAGACGAAAATATACATCTTGAAATCGGTCAAACATCTACGCATTAATGCATCATTTAGACAGTCTTAAAACATGATTGAGTATCAATTTATTCTTCGAGGGTTATTTAATTTGTAAGAAGATTGACAATATATTTATTACATACTAAATACACTCATGAATTGCAGACATGCCGGAAGGTTTGACAGAGAAAGAAAGCAAAGCTATTTTATATTATTTTTCTACTTTTTTTCCAATCAAATAAACAATTAAGTTAGTAAATCCAAACTTATCATTAACTTATTTTGCATCATAAAGCTGCTACAGGCCATACTTTTCCAGACAAAAATTACACATTATACATCAATCCAGACATACATACATATAAATATATCCTGCAAAAGATGAAGTCTTTGCATATTTTTTATGGGAGGATTGCAGTGATGTGACGTTATTTTAGGGAATAGACCTGGAGTATTGGGAGATAACTCTGTTTTTCACTTTTTCATACTTTAATAAACGGGAAAGATCTGTCCTCTTCAAAGTTGCACCAAGGTACAAATTTTATTTGGGCTCTTTCTCTTCATTTTCGCTAGCCAAAGGTTACGATCCGATCATCTCCTCTTCACCCTTGACAGATCTAGCCACATTTTTGGAGACGAAAGTCTAAAATTATCTCCCTTTGAAGTAAAATTTTCAGTATGATTTATTGTAAAAATTAAAGATACTTTATGATATTTAATAATGTCAAAATTCAAGCAAATACTTAATTCAAGGAAAACGAACCCCAAAAGTAAAGAAACATTACAACTTTTAGGAATTTTGCAAAATTAAAAAATCAATACACACTTTATTTTAAGTTTTATTGTCATTTCATATATTAAAAATATAGTTTCCAAAAATCTGATTGGATGCAGCCAAGTCCAACTGCAACAGAAGCTTCAGAAATCAGGCTAGATCTGCCAAGGATGAAGAGGAGATGATCGGATCGTAACCCTTGGCTAGCGAAGATGCTTTCTCTTAAGTCCTTGTTTTAAAGATTGTCTTGTATTTTTTTTAGCTTGACCTTCTAGTGTTTTCGGTCGACTGATTCATTAGTTATAGTTTAACGTCCAGTAAGCAATATTTCAGCTATATCAGGACGAGAACAAATTAATCGGTTCAATGAAATACAAGTAAGAGTAGAAAGAAACAAAGGTGAAAGGGACGAGTCTTGATTGCCACTTGAAAAGGGGAGAAAATAATAGGGGCAGGAAATTTTGCCTTCTATACGAGTCCTAGTGACTCTGCCCTCTTTATACAATATAGAAGGGGTCTTTATACTGCATGGAGCGAGGCGATTCTACAAACGGCTTGGCTACAATGGTTCGCGATGAGGCTTTCCGTATTATGATCTGACTACCCAACATAGACAGGACATTCCCATATCCACTAAATGGGGACGCGCCCAGTAGCTCTTTAGCCGAAGCTCCCGAAAAACCGATTCAGGTGACGGGTTTTCGGTCGATGATCATACTTTTACCTAGTACATGTAGTATGTACGTATACCGAACGACGATGAAGTGGATAAATATTTTAGGGTAAAAATCCATGAAATTTGACTTCTGGTATGCATGGGATCAGATCACATGAGACAAAATACGATTTTGTCTTATTTTCAAGATTTTTCTCTTGATTGGTATGAAGTGAGGTGATTAAGTTAACATGAAGTGTAGTCATGAGTACACGCCTTGCTTGAAGATAACTTAGAGCAAACATAGAACAGTCCTAGAGTCATTTCTGCTCTGTACCTAGAATCTTGACCGTGTCTACAATTATGTAGGCCTTAATAAAAACAGTTAACTTCATTTAAACTTTGTGAATGCATATCATGCATAAAAAAATTTCCATTCATGGTAGATTTATTATGCAAGAAATAGTCTGTGAGTAATTAATAATACAAAAAGTATTTCGCATTGTCATCCAAAATGTTAAATCAATATGCGGCATTTCTTTATTGTGATTTTCTAATTTATACAGTAAAATTAAACACAACAGACTGAAGAATTCTGACGCACATACAATTAAAATTATATGCTAGACATAGGGTTAAAATAATCCTGGTTGCTCCAATGACATTATTTCTAATTTGTTCCTTGATTGGATGATATAAAACAGTTGTCAGGATTCATTTGTAAGTGTGAAAAAGTGAATGGAATACAAACAGGCTATTGGTATAGAAGGACTCCGACAGACGTAATGACCGAAACATTTGCTGTTACGAATTTGCATATACAATTTTGGGTTTATCTACAGATGAAAACAATCAATGTAGGGATATGGAGCAAATGCACATAAGATATAATCTCTACAAATATATGGTAAAACCATGCAATGGAACAACGAGTTATCACAGGTTTCTGACGACTATGTAAAAATAGTTTTGTGTGGCGTCATTTCATGTCGAACGACAGTGAATCCTCTCTACTATTAACAGATGAGGTAAGTCCAATAGTCTAAGACGAAAGGCCTAAGGTCAAACCTAATCTAAAATATAGCGGCAGTGTTTGTATGTATAGAAAAATAATTGATCAAATAAGCCCTAAATTTGGAACACCAATGTAACAGCTATGTAGAAGATCCCTGTCCCGACGTAACAATAACATGAAGAATTACACATGGTATACCTATTTAGCAGCTATGTAGCTTTAATGTACATTCTTATAAATAAAATCAAAGACACTCTTTCCGAAACGAATTAAATTAGCACTAAAATAGAAAAGGGAAAAGGACAACGTGCATCGAATTGATAAACAAACATTGTAATGACGATTCTTCCCGCTCTACATAGCAAATATGTCGTAACGCACGACTGCTCTTGCAAGAATCATTTTACTGGTGCTATACTTCCCTCACTCTTGATGTATCTTTCAATGCTGCGCCCGATCTTACATTGTATCGGTTATAAAAATTTTGACTGGTGCGAATGTATGAGGGATGCTTACTTATGCTCCTAGTATACCTGCATGGTCTACCTATTTTGCTTATTCTAGAACTCGGGATGTCATATGCTCTTTGTTTTTTGTAAGGCTATAATTGCAGACGTTACTCGTCGTAAACTATCGATAAAAAGTAGGAGACAATAAAATATGGTGCAAATCGTTATTGCTTTTCATCTGTGTCCTTTTGAAAGAAATAAATATATGCGAACATACTGAAACTTGATCATATGTTTGTATCAAAATATTTTTACGTGGGCATAAACGCTATATACATTTAAAATTTATATGCTTCGCGGATTGAAACAGCCATGAATATATACTATAGTGGAGCAACGAAATTCAAAAAGCCATCTAGTTTAGGATTTTAGTCAACCCACCTAGTATCAGGCTATATTATACATCATTCGAAAGGTCATTTTGCTCTCTATCCGTTTTCACCGTTCGTAAAATGTGGAAGTAGTCACGATGTTATTAAATGAAGGTCAAAGGTCAAACTTTGAAAATTCTTGTACACTCATTTTAGTCCTTTTTCAATCACTAATTTCAAGGTGAAGTTGAAAAATTAACTTTAATGGTTATATATGTCAAAAATAACATATTTATAAACAATTGATAACAATTTTTATCACTTTTCTCCATTAAGCGATTCAAAGGGGGTGAATTTATAAACGGAATCCAAAAACATGACTTTCTCTCTGCATAAACAGTTTGTGAAATGACCTTGACCTTTTGACATTTGAGATTTACATAAAAAAATAACGACATACTTTATAGATGTTTTTAGTCAAATGATACCAAGAGTTTATTGGTCCAACATCTGACAATTACGCCCAAAAATAACCCTTAAATTGACTTAAAATCTCAGAATGCCCTACTGTCTTTCATTAAAGTAGTCTCTTGTTAGTTAAATAGAATAAATTATATCATAGGAAGAGTATCAACAACGAAAAGGTCACATGCAATACTGCAGGAAGTTTTTAGTTAAAAAAGTACGTTTATTTATATATTTTGTGGTGATTTTTAGTACTTTTTGTACTTTTTTAAATTTGTGGTTGTTTTTCATATCTTTTACATTTTGTTTTCAATAAGTTATACATTTATGGAAACGTATTTTTAAAACTTTATCAATTTCTTTTATGCTTTTATTTATTTTTTAGGGGAGGGGGTTGTTTTCATTGCATAAGAAGTAGCATGTAAATGTTCAAATGAATTGAACAAATCAGGTGGCAGCGAAGATCCACTTCACAGACCGTCACTACTATTTACTATGTACTATACGAGTTTTCATATCAATACGATTCATCTTCATCATCATTCATGTTGACATCAGATTTTGACCATGGTTTTTACAATTTTAGTACCTTGACAAAGACAAAGTTCTGTGCAGCTGAAGTTCTGCTCATGACTCCGGCATGTCTTGCTAGATACACGATATAATGTCTCTTAAAAATCCAAGATTTAAAATATATTTACTCTAGATCTCTCAAAAATGAATTAAAAAGAGACTTTTGATACACCTACTTTAGCTTTGTACCTAGGTAGATCTTTAGTTACATTGATGAAGATGTACGTTTGAAATCTAAGCTGTATGACAAACGTGATGATTTTAACTTCCCATTTCTGACCTTACCTTTTATAAGCAGCAATATACCTACATCTCAAGCATGTGTAGTGTTCATTTCACAGCTGATTCGTTACTTTCGAGCATGTAGTTGGCTTTCCATATTATTCGATTCAAATGCTGCTGATGAGTGGTTACTCCTTGAAACACTTGTACAGCATAACAAAATTCACTGTTGTATTTTTGTAATCACTGGGTCGATGCAACTGCTGGAGGACTAGAGGTCCCCAAGGGTATTCACCAGCCCAGTAGTCAGACTCGTCTGACATGAAACTCCACCACCTTGCGTTTTATATATTTATTGCATTTTTTCAAAATTCTAACCCCTTAAAATGTTGAGGCTTTATTCCATGTATTGCACTCGTAGGATGTCCTTGGTAATGGAACTGGTCTACTATATCTACATTTTCGATAAGGAGTACTTGTAATCAATACGTCTATCTATGTTTTAGATGATGGCTTTTTTTACCCTTGATTGACTAAATGATAGTATACTGACGGGTGCCGCTGGCGAGCCGGACATGGTTACCGATATCACATCTTATTTTATGGGACTTCACAGTATCGGTGCTTTTGTGTTAGGTGTTGCCTTGTATATCACACTGTTACATTTAAATTTGTCTCCGTAAGGGAAGTGTTTGCCACCGATTTTTCCTTGTTTATATTTAAAAACTTAAGTAATTTGCAGTAGCTTTTCAAATTTTTACCTTCGTACTGTTTGAGGATTTATAGAGAAGTAATACATTTCATGAATTTTTAATTGGTTTCGTATAAGGGTTAGAAAATGACATATACTAATCTGCAGCCAGTACACATATCTTAAAAAACAGTAAATGCCTAGTAGTTACCGGTGTCGCCAGCGAGACAGGACATGCTTACCCTTTCGGAGCACCTGATGTCACTCTCGACTTTTATAGGAATTCACACTATATAAGTGCCTTAGTTCTGAATCTTGTTATTTGTAGACGTTTCGTGTCCCTATTTTTCTGTAACCTTGTATTATACATATACCTGGGCTTTGATTTTTGTAATATCCACAATCTTGGTTCCTTCAGTATTCGAATGCCGTTGTTTGCTACCTAGGTTTCTATCTTTACATGCGCAGATTAAATCTTGCAGAAAATCAATATTACATTTTCCTGGTGAAAGATACTGGTTCAGGACCTTTAGCTCCTTTCCTCAACCGATAGATATACGATTAGCTGAAAGGACGTTTGGCAATGTTGCTTCCAATTCTGTTTCTTTCCGCACAGATTTTACAAGTTCAGTGCTAACATTGATCCTGCAAGTAGTTTAGTTTGTTTCCACTTCCACATAGCAAGTCGGCCATTATTCAGTGTGTGTGCTTAAGATGTTTATTGAAAAAAAATATTAATGTCTAGCTACATTGCCAAACATCTATTAGCTCAACGTATATCTACGGGTGGTTTAAGGTCCTGAACCAGTATTGTTCAGCGGTAAAATGACTTCTGATTTTCTGTTATATTTAATCATAGATAGCAAGTCATGCATGTGTTATGACCAGAACTTGAGTTGCACAGAATTTTGACTTTGCTGAGGTACCGACGTTTGTGAAAACCCTTTGTTAAAGACAATGACCATAAATTGAAATAATCGGAATGATGTGGAAAACTCGTTTAGTACACAAAGTACAAATGATGATCTATGAAGTGCAGGTTGATGTGTCAAATGCGTTGGAACATGTACATTTTACTTTTCCCCAATAGAATATAAATAAATAAAGGGCTACGCCGAGCACAGCATGATACGACCGCAGCATGTCGACCACTGAAATTTCAACAAAAGTAGTTAAAGTGAATATGGACACAGTAAAGAGCTTGACACAATATTTAGATGGACACAAAAAGAAGCTTGACACAGTTATTAGCTAGAAACAAAATAGGAAAAAAAATCAACCCTTTTGATCACTTACTGATGAAAAAAACGTATTGCAAAATATGTACTATCATCTAAAATTTTACATCCATAGAAATTCAAAGAAAAAAATTCCATCGAAATCTGATGAAAAATAAAGATATGACATATTTAGAAAAATTGCAATTTCGGCCCCTTTGACCCCATGTAGCTCGGAAACGGTAAGAGCCACGCCAAATCGGTTGCCATAACTCTGAAAGCTTATATCAAGAGGAATCCAAAGATAAAA
>MJUU01023355.1:43033-72397 GCA_002080025.1 Modiolus philippinarum
ACTGAAAGCTTAGATCAAGAGGAATCCAAAGAAAAAAATCCCATCGAAATCCGATGAAAAATAAAGATTTGACATATTTAGAAAAATTGCAATGTTGGCCCCTTTGACCCCTCGTAGCTTGGAAATGGTAAGAACTACGCCAAATACTACTGAAAGCTTAGATCAAGAGGAATCCAAAGAAAAAAATCCCATCGAAATCCGATGAAAAATAAAGATTTGACATATATTTGAAAAATAAAGATTTGAAAAATAAGAATTCTACATAATCTGTAAATTCGCAATTTTGGCCCCGTTCGGCCCCTCATAGCTGGGAAAGGAAACAGGTTATCAAAAATCTAATAGCTAAGCGCCATATTAATTTTTAACAAGAAATCCATTAAAAAAACTGCATCAAAATCGGACTTAAAATAAAAAAATAGTAATGGTGGATTACATTTTCACAAAATTTGTAAGTAAATAGGGGCATAATTCCAAGACAATGTGTACCAATGAACCCAAATTATTCTTGGCCTGTGTTTTGTGGTAAACAATTTACATACCAAGTTTGAAGACAGTATGTTATTACATTCACAATTTATGAGTACGAAACCCTAAAATTTGCAAAATTTCAAAGTTTCAAGGGGCATAACTCCTGAACCCCCCGGACCTCTGAACCCAAAATCGAGTTGTAGTAAACAAGTTGCATACCAAGTTTGAAGATCTTGTGATATTTCGTTCACAAACCTTCGGGGGACGGACGGACGGACGGACGGACACACGACTGAGGGCATCACATAATACCACGCCACTTCGTGTGGCGGGGTATAAAAATCATTTTTTTTGGAGATATGCCCCTATTGGGCCCCATTCATCTCGTGAGTGGTACATGCTACGTGAATTCCGTTGGCATACTCCAGATTGGAAATTTCCTCAGGAGCACAATGAAAGAAAACCCATCAAAATGCGATTAAAAATGAAGATTCTACAGACAAACATGTGAAAACAACCAATTTAACCCTTTTTGGCCCCTTTTTTAAAAACGGGTGGGGCCACAATGACCAAAACTAAGCCAAGCCTTCCTTTTGTACCAAAGAACATTATGTTAAAATTTCATAAGGATTGATGTACTGGAACTAAAGTTATTGACTAAAAACTAAAGTGTCTACAGACAACGACAACGGCGACAACGACGACGACGACGACAGCACCATAACAATATACGACCGCAAAAATTTTTGCGGTCGTATAAAAAGATTAGTATAAAAAAAAACAAGAAATATATATAATTTTAATGGGTTTCATTAATGTGTGTTTATTTTTATGAACTAAAGAAAACTCAATTTCAAAAAATATTTTTAAAAAAGTGAAGAAATATAGAAAAAATATGAAAAGTACCAAAAAATCCCCCAAAATATATATAAATGCATTTTTTAAACTAAAAAACTTCCTGCCATATTTTCTGTGACCTTTTCGTGGTTTGTAGGCTACCGTCGCCATAATCTAGTTCGTCTAATTAACAAAAAAATACTTTTATGTATGCCAGTTTGTAATTCTGAGCTTTTAAGTCAGTTTTATGGTCAATAATGAGTTAAGGTGTCAGAAGAATGACCAATTAAGTATCGGTTTTATTTGACTAAAAACATTTAAATAGTATGTCCTTGGAATGTATGTTAATCTCAAAGTTCAAAAGGTCAAGGTCATTTCAAAAAGTGCTTATAAAGAAAGAAAGTCGTGTTTTTGGACCTCGTTCATAAATTCGTACCCTGTGGATCACTTTAAGCAAAAGAGTGATCTAAATTGTTGTCAATGGTTCATAAATGTTTTATTGTAGACATTTATAATAAAATTATTGACTGAAATGATCTTACCAGAATTTCAGATGTGTGACCTTTGACCTTCATTTATAAAAATCGTGACCACTTCCCAATTTGACGAACGGTAAAAATGGATAGAGAACAAAATTACCTTTCAAATGATGTATAATGTAGCCTGATGAGCGATATTAGGTGGGTTGATTAAAATATTAAGAATTTGACTTCAGTTGCTCCACTACTAGTCTTACCATTGTGATCAACAATTTTTCCGGTGGTTTCCAACTCATTTGTTTTTTTTGTCTCATAAACTTCACCTCTTGACAACTCTGTTAGGCAATTTTGTTATTAACCACATTTACCAAGGATTGGAAGCAAAGCCTTGTAGACAAGCATATAATAATCTACTCTGTGTTTAAGGGCTACTCTTGTACATGAATAACCAATAAACGAATTCACCATTATTTTTTTATTTTATGTGTATGTCGCCTTTGATTTAAAGGACCAGTCGCCAGTGAAGGCTCGAAAGGTCATCCCATTCCAATGTTTTTTTTCCGGAAAGACAGAGTAGAATAAGAACTTTCTAAGTACAGTTGGATGTAGTCATAACCTCCCACAAAGTCAACTTAAAATTGTCCTAATGACTGCTCTAAGTTAACTAAGAACTGTTCTAGAACACCTCTAGACCTGCTCTAGAATAGAGTTCTAAAAGCAGTCAATGTCAAGAACTGTATGCAAGAGGCTCTTGAGATCCTGTATCGCTCACCTGGACCATGGCTGACATAAAAGATGATTGGCATTTCCAATAGGGTCAAGAGTTTAAATGTTCCCGCTAGTGGCCACCTTGGATGAGGTACGGACATGTCGGATACCTTTTTTGGAAGGGACCATTTAAGGACTTTTGTGACTATGTTTGGTTCTAATTGGACTAGTAGTTTCAGAGAAGATCTTTGAATGCGTTTTCCATAGAGTCCAATGTTAAAACTATGTTCCAAGCTGCGGCCATCTTGGATGAGGTACGGACCTGTAGGATACCTTTTTTGGAAGGGGCCATTTAAGGACCATTGTGACCAAGTTTGGTTCTAACTGGACTAGTAGTTTCTGATAAGAAGATCTTTGAATATCTTTTCCCATAGGGTCTAATGTTAAAACTATGTTCCCCGTTGGCGGCCATCTTGGATGAGGTACGGACCTGTCAGGTACCTTTTTAGAGGGGACCATATAAGGACCATTGTTACTAAGTTTGGATCTAACTGGACTAGTAGTTTCTGATAAGATCTTTGAATGTATTTTCACATAAGAGTCCAATGCTTAAACTATGTTCCCTGCTGGCGGCCATCTTGGATGAGGTACGGACCTACCGGATACAATTGTAAAAGGGAACCACCCAAGGACTATTGTGACCAAGTTTGGTTCCAATTGGGTCAGTGGTTTTAGAGGAGAAGATCTTTGAATAAAAAGTCACGCCGGACGGACGGACGACGGACGCAAAGTGATGGCAATAGCTTACCCTGGCATAGCAAGGTGAGCTAAAAAGCAGTCATCGTGTAGAATAGATCTAAAAGTAGTCATGTCAAGGACGGTTCCAAAAGCGGTCACTACCTGCTTTTAAGCGGTCATGGTCAGAAGTTGTGCTTTAAAGGGGTTATTGTCAACAACAAAGCTCTGTCCTTAGCTGATTTTTGCTTTTACATTTAGATCATTTTGGTTATTTGTTCTCTTTCAGTTTTAAAACATCTTTGAGTTTACGGTCTTCCAAATGTTTCGATTTTATCTGCACTGAAGAGACATAAGTTGTCGAAATGCGCATATGCAGAATCTCAATTCACAGTGACTTCTGTATTTAGTTATTCCTAATACAAAATACCCAAGTTGCATGAAAACAGTCATTTTCGTTATGCTGTACACCTGGCCCAAAGGGGCAACTTCTTATTAGCAGAATTTGAATCAAACAATATGGCAATGGTCTACTCTAAATGCATATAGAAAATATATGTTGTGTAATAGCCACAATTTAACTATAGAACAAAATATAAAAACGGTCTAGTTGGCCATGATTGAAAAGTAAAACTAGAGGATGAAATGCCCCCGCGCAAGGTACAGATTTAAAAGTGGTTTCTTAGTAATGATGTTGTATCTGGAAGACACATATGATGCCCCCGCAAACTATATTTTGGCTGTGTACCCTCTGTGTCAAAAAATCGATAAATAAATAAATAAAAATACCACTAAAAACAAAAAATACCGATGTTACATAAAAAACTGTAAATTTCGTTATGCTGTACACGTATTTCAAGGAGTTACCTCTCAACAGCAGCATTAATATCAAATAATATGGAAAGCCATAATCCAAAAGTTTTCACAATAGAAGTNAAAAAAAAAAAAAAAAAAAAACTCGAAATAGGAAAAAATACACTAAGTTCAACAGTATAATTTTTTTTTTCAGAAAAATACTCCAAAATCAACATTAATACCAAAGGCACATCTTCAATGTATGTACAAATTATATGTAAAATAAAAAAATTCCTGTCATAAAAATTGTAGGAAATCGTGGCCGGACAAACTGTGTAACCTCTATGAGAAAATCTCAAAAAACGACTAAGTAAAACAACATAATATAAGTTTTGTAAAAATTGACCTTTATCGAAATCAATACAAAAAGGCATATCAACAATACTAAATTTATGCCAAAATGATGTTAAATAAAACGACTAAGTTCAACAACGTATGTTTTTCGGAAAAATGGACCAATATCGAAATAAATACCAAAAGGCACATCTACAATATATGCCTCAAATGAACTGCAAAATAAAAACATCCTACCATAAACACTTCAGTCAAAGTAGCCCGTAAGAAACTATGTACCCTGCTGCGGACGGACGGACAAACGGACAGACAGACGGACGGACAAGGGTAAAAGAATATGCCCCGACTTATCATCGCGGGGGCATAAAAACACAAAAATATACATAAAAAATTACCAAAGGGAGAATCTTAGCAGGCATCCCTTCTTTCTCCCTTTTGTCATTTTAAGATGTTTTTTAATTTGTATATTTTTTGTGTTTTTTTTTGTACTTTTAAATTGTATCAATATACCATTTTTACTTTGTATTTTAAAAGCAGTCATGAATCGGAGCCGTTTTAAAAGCAGTCAACGTCAGAAAATTATTCTGATTTATAGTCAATAATATTAAAAATTGATAACAACATTAAAAATAATAATGATAAAAAATAACATTTTTGATATAATTTAATTGTCTGTCGGTGATTTTAAAACCAAGTCTTGCTTTTGATGCATCAAAAAGAGACAAAGAACGTAAAACTTAGTAATTGCGTACCATGACTATTTTTCTCCCTCTGAATCCTGAAATGCCCTTTCAATGTCAAAAAAAAAAAAAAAAAAAAAAAAAAAAAAAACCTAGGTATTTTGTTATTCAAAGACTGACAATTCTTTTTTAGGTTGGGAAAAGTATGTACACTTTCCCAGGCGGCTCATTTCACGTGCAGTGCCACAAATTTTCTGTTATTAGTGTTTGTGACCCTTATTACTGTATGACTACTTTGAGAACTGCCGTCTCATGACCACTTTTAGAACTGCTCTTCCGTACGACTGCTTTTAGACTTGTTTTAAGCAAGTTAATAAAATGGCCATTTTTATGACCACTTTTACAAGTGCTCTGTCTTATGACAACTTTTAGAACTGCTCTATCTTATGACCGCTTTTAGAATTGTACTAAGTAAACTTAGAAAACGACTGTGTTTAAAACCGTTTCTGGAACTGTTCTTCCACTGCTCTACGTTAACTTAGAATTGATTCTAAGTTTTGGGTGAGAGGTTTTGTCTGCACCCAAATGTACGTCGGCATTATTTTCCTTAAAAGGAAAAATTATATAAAAAATAACTTTTGAAAACAAAAATGAAAAGAAGACTTAAAATAACAAACAGCAAACGAAATCCCCTAACAAAAAACCAAAAGATATACTCTGTACTGTTTTAGAACTTTTTATATTTATGTTTAAATTGGCGTACGTTTTTTTTACATATTATCGCAATTTCCGCTATACTTTGTATTGCATGATTGCTGCTATTAAACATGCAATTGTTTTAGCACTTACACGAGATGCTCTTTTTGAATCACTGTCGGGTTGATTTGTTTAAGCCTATTTTGTGTTTCTTTTTTTCATAGCGCTACATTACACTTTTATTTATCCTACTATCTATCAAAGTATTATCGAGACAAAGATATGACAATTCATTTTTACTTTATTATACTCTTACCGGAAAAGAACTTAATTTTCTTGATCGATGGCGAATTCAATAATACATGTACATGCAGTATTCATTTCGCCGTGCAAGAAGCTTCTTAGTAAATCATATTTGATTTTGCATTGTTCATGCAGATTTATTTTCCAGTTATAATGCAATGCCTGGAATGTTTCGCAATTTCCTTTTGGTAATAATTTTTATGGTTCATTATTTAAGTCTAGACACAGGATTATATAAAAAAAAATTGTTAAAAGAGGTATGAAATTCCGTCCTTTGCTATTTGCAATCAATTATACATCTTATTGCACCTCCTACAGTGTTTAATTTAATATGCAATACAAAACATGATTGTTTTATATACTTTCAAATCCATTGCTGATTTTTCTCATTAATGTTTATGCAAAGTTGACTTTTAAGAAAAGCGTTTTATGAAATAAATTGATAAACTATCATGACTCTGACAGAGTTACATTTTTATCATGGTACATTTGTTCTACCACTTAAAGCATTTCACCAATACTTTTATGCATTTGCATGTCACCGTCCCCTTTTCCCATTTCTAATATGCACTTTAGAATTTAGTTTACATTTCAGTAGATCGCAAAAATTAACAATATACACGGTCAACTTACATTTGAAATTCAGAATTAGGTCTTTTTAAAAGAATATAGGAAAATCCATTTATTACGAACTATGAGGATTAACGAACAGAACTGTAAACAGCCAATATCCAAAGAGCAAAAACAACAGAGTAGATGCAAAATTTGCCCAACTGTAATGACCCTAACATGGTAAAAGCTTTTCAAAAGAAAAAGTGGGTCAATACGGTTTTCTTGCGCCACAAACCCCTCATTTTCTATTGCGATAGTGTCTGGTACCAACTCAAGAGCAACTGCCTTTGAAAATTCGTTGGCACTGAAAAAAGTGTTCATCCAAGTACGCTAATACTTGATTGTTTTTATTTTTGAGTCAACAATAAAATTCAGCATTAGCGTTGCCTTTGAAGTTGCAAGGTACTTTTCAACCAAATTGTTATTATAATTTTTTTTCTTTATCCATGCTTTCATTGAATGTCTGCGGTGTTGTCAGGTCATAATACGGAAATTGTGTGGGAAAACGTCACCCTCTATGCAGTGTAAAGACCCCTCTCAGGAGAGCAGACGCTCTGGGTGTCGTATAAAAGGCTAAATTATCGCCTCTTCCCATTTTCCACTGGCAATCAAAACTCGTTGCCCTGGTTGACCCTTCCAGGTTTTTTTCTCATATTTTACTAACATTATACGTGTATTTAATTGAACAAGACAAATATCGAAAATCTAAAAGCTTATTGGGCATTTTCAGAATATATTCAACAATTCTAGAACAAAATTAAATTCCTAAATCTAAAATCTAGGTCGAGCTTGCGTCGCAAAAAAGTCTGACAGACATACGAACGATGACAACGACATTATCCCCGAAATTTTATTGGAAAGAACATGGATTATAAAGCTGTCAAAGTACTTCGTTGAATTATTTGTGTTTCTTTTATCTAATGTAAGTTTTAAATTTATATCAATTGGCAATTAAGTTTCAAATTAATTTGAATAATGGCAGTTTGTATGCCATAAATATTATCCTTCAGAGTAACGCAACTGTACTTTTATATCAATGCCGAAACGGTCATCGTGTCTGATTAGACACAACAGTATCGTTAGTTGAATAATATAGTTTAACCCTTGCTATCCCCCGGAGATGGATGGACCAAAATGGTGCATTTATAGATATTTGCAAGACAATTTATTGATAAATTTATTTGATAGCAGTTATAATGATTGACTATTGACACTGAAGAGACATTTCCCTGTAGGCGAGTGAACCAACTGTACTTAATAAGAATGTATTGACTTTGTTGTTGAAAGATGATCGAGTAACAGTTAAATAAATACCGGAGTCCAAAAAATGTCCAGAAATTAATTTGATAGTGTAGTGGATTAATCCATATTTAAAGAACAATGAAAGGATATGGAGTACATGTAAATGCACATGAGACAAAATCTCTACAAATACATGGTATATCCAAGCAAAAGAACAACGCTTTTATTAATGTTCTTCATCTTGAAGTCAACATGAGGCCTTCAACAATGAGCTTTGCTCATACCTCATGGTAAGTTCAAGGCGGCCCCTAGCACCGGTTTGAGCGGAATTCTTAGCTAAATGTTGAACAACGCCACATCCATGTCTCTTCTGGTCACGGATGCGGGATTGTCAACAAACATAAAGTGCTCTTACAATAACTGTCATCTATTGGCCGACAAAAGCACTAGTGTCTTAAGCTAGTGGACGATTACAACATATAGACAAACACAGGGCACTCATCAAGTCGATTGTAAGAACACTTGGCATAATAAAATAGTGAGATGTGGGCACTTTAAACAGGTGGTCAGAATTACATTTTGAAATCACAAAAATAATAAATGCCAAAATATGGAAGAGAGAGAATGCATAGAATTTATATAATCTTATGATATAAAAATAAATGCTCACATTAGAAAAAAGGAAACGGGGAATGTGTCAAAGAGTATAGTTTTATTCTTCGTCGACAGGTGACCATGTATTCATTCTATTCATCTGTTCACCAAGTCTGATTGCTTCTACGAACATATTTTCCGTGGATTCTAATCCATACTGATTTTCTTGATGGCTTTAAAATAAAAAAATAAAAATAATTATTGTAAATTACATAATACCCCGCCACGTTTCAAACATTTTGGAAGTATCCAGGGGCCTTAGTATTGAACCCTTTGGACCTCTGAACCCAAATTCTTAAATTGAGTTTTATGGCGAACAAGTAACAAACGAATTTGAAGACAGTATGTTTACACTGTTTACAAGTTACATGTACAAGACTGAAACGACGAACACACGACTGAGGGTATCACATAATATCTCGTCACTATTTACGACGGGTTAAGGTTTGAAAAATCATCGCATAAGGTGGTTTGGGAGTCTAAAACTGCTCAACCATCTCGTGCATATGATGAAATTTGAATTTACCAAATGACCAAATTTTGTTAAATTGATTTAAAATAGTTTATTGATAATAAACAAAATGAGGTAAGCACCATTTATGCTGCTAGCTTACAAAATATGACATTGTCACTTTTTGAAAAAAGCCCTATTTTAATAAAGGGAGATAATTCTAAAAAAATAGTATCGGAAAAATCACATCATTCAGGATTTTATCAAAAATATGATCGGTGACACCTATTTTTTATTTCATATTCCGAAGGCAATTTCTTTAACGTACTTTATACTAGAAATTTACCAAAATCTATTGTTTAATTCATACAAAAAAATCGAAATTTTTATTTTCTCCCTATCTAGACTGCATTAAAAAGGTTAAAATCATGCCATTTTTGGAAGCTTCTAGTTCGGTCACCCATTGAGTTTTTACTGAAATTTTGAAGTGGATTAAATAAACTATCAATCACAAAAAAGTAAGAAAATCTATCGTTTTGTTTTTAGTCCCCCGAACTGCATTTAACATTTGAACACGTGTTTCAAGTTTGAATCACAAATTAACTTTTAGTTCCAAGAGATAGCAATTTCGACAACTTATGCTTCTTTAGTGCAAATCAGAGATATTTAGAAAACAATTATCCAAAGATTGTATAAAAGCTGTCAGAAAACCATTTTTCATTAGTTATGTTACCGAACCGTTACGGCTATTTTGGGATTGAGAAATATGTTTTAAATGTAGATTCTGGTTCTTGTTATCAAAACATGTAAACAATAACAATATTCTAAAATAGATATTAGAAAATGTCTAGTTCACAATTTTAATCATAAATTTTTATTGTACATTTGCCATATTTCCGATCCAAAATGGATATTTTGGCGTTCCAAGGGATAAGGAAATTTGACTTAATCCTTCTGTATTCACGCTTTAATCAGTGAGGCTCACGCTTTAATTAGTGAGGCCCGGTTTAATATCTGAATAAAGACAACAGGACGCTTAAAATCATAAATAATTCGATGTTTATGTACTAGGTGTGCTTTATACTTGCGTTTCTCTGGAATTCTACTTAATAGTGCCCTTAGATATTCTTCCAATAGCTAATGATCAAGGTTATCAAACATTTACAATTTATCTTATATAAAATACAAGTTCACAATAATAAATGGCATTTTATATCTGGTTTTCTGTGTGTTATTCATATGCCCAAAAACCTATTGTTAGAATGAAAAATAATTGAGAGTCATAGTTCTGGTACATCGAGTTAAAGCAGAATATGCAGTACCGATCAGGTAAAACTTTTTACTTCTTATACTGAGATTTTAAGAGAGCACTGGAAATAAAGGGCCACGCGGCATGATACGACCGCAGTATGTCGACCACTAAAATTTAAACAAGTGTATCATAAAATGAATGTGGACACAGGATAGAACTTGGCATATGAATCAGCTTGACACAAACTAGTGAAAATAAGAATCGGCCCATTTCGGTCGGTCGGAAACGTAACAGCTACCCAAAATCTGTTGACTACCACCAAAATGCTTTCATGAAGAGAAATATTGAAAAAACTACTTGAAATCCGGCAAAAATAATAAATTCAGGTTATTTAAACAACTGCAATTTTGGACTTGTTTATCCCCTTATTAAAGACATAAAATCTGTCACATACTACTTACACCATATGTCAAGGGGAATCCAAAGTAAAATTCAAGTGAAATGCAATGAAAAATAAACAACTTTGTCCCCTTGGACCCCTTATAGCTAAGAAAAGTAAGAGCTCTGTTAAATCGGCTGATAGCAGGAGGAATAAAAAAAAAAAATTCTCATCAAAATCTGATGAAAAATAAATATTTCACACATTTCTAAAAATTGCAATTCTGGTACCTTTGGCCCCTTATAGCTCGGAAACGGTATTGGCAACTGCAAACCTGTTGTCATCAATCGAAAGCTTTCAAAAAGATTAAACAAAAAAGAAAATTCTGATGAAATGTTATATGTTATGAGTTTGTTGAACCTTCAATAATTTTGTTTATTGATATTTCTTTTGAATAAAGCATTTACATTATATTTTGACGACACAGCCGTCTAAATCGGGCGCAAAACAAATTCTAATGTTTTGAAATTATGAAATTCTAATGTTTTGAGTGGAAATATTATGCAAATACTTTGTTCAATACCAATTTCAATAATAAAATTCATTTAAAAGGTTCAATAAACTCATATCATGTCATAATTATGAAAAAAAAAGAATTTGGGGTAAATGCCAAGGAGACAATATCCCATCTATCCAATCATGAACAAAACAAAAACAAATTAAACTTAAATTTCCATATCGTCAATGAAAACGACAAGTGATAATGTTACCTTCCACTGAATGATCAATTGTCACGATCTTTTGTCTTTAGCCTATATCGCTATGTCTCTCATCTTGATTATGTATCGTTTGCAACTGTTTCCATTGTTTTTTTTTAGCATTGAGTACGTAACAAACGTCTTCAGATTGATATCTGATATATACTGATTAGTCAGGGAATACATGCAGTTCCTTGTTACATTGTGGCATGTGACTGTGTTTTTTTCGGCCATTGTAGGTAGTAGTCAGATAGTTTCACTTGCATTCTAGCTAGATTCCAAACAACAAGACAGGAATATGGCCTCATGTGGTGTTTATATGAAAAAGGTGGCGCAGGTCCTCGTAATCATTTTCACTGGCATTTATTACCTTAAATACTCTCATACAGGTTTTGTGGTACAGTCTCTTAGCATTCTTAATCTTCTGCAATAACTGTTCACTTATTTTCATTCGGGATACTTTCACTGACTGGTTAAACTCCCGTCCGTTCCCTCTTTCAGATTAGCGACATCCATTCAGATGACTCTAGAATTTTTAATTTCCTTCTGAAAGTAAGCATTTTACACAAGGTCTTCAAATTGAAGAATCTGTTTTTATAATAATCAAAGCTGAAACTGAACTATGTTCTCATTTTCTTTTTCTGTACCGTTTTCTGTACAAGTTTTAACAAAAACGTTTGGAACAGATTTAACTGTTTGTTTCTTCATTTTTTTTATTCAAATCTATTTTCGGCGTTTCTGTACAAATTTTAACAAAGTCGTTTGGAACAGATTTTACTGTTTGTTTCTTCATTTTTTTATTCAATACTATTTTCGGCGTTTCTGTACAAATTTTGACAAACTCGTTTGATGGAAAAGATTGTACTGTTTGTTTCTCCATTTTTTTACAATTGTTGGCTTTTCTATGTCCTTTTCGTATTGTGTCTCTTCAAACTGTAGTTTGTTGATCCGTACAGGGGAACCTGCTTCACATTGAACTTGTACTAGTGCATTTTCTGTCTATGATCCATATCCTGACACCGATATTTAATGAGGCCTCATAAGGGCATCACCTGCAACCTATGATGTTCGGATTGTGCAAATAAATGCAATTTCGCTTGATTCTATTTTCAGTGGCGCTGTTCTTCATACTAATCATACATGTAAACATGTAAAAAAACATGTATAATTAAGTACATATTCAGATCGATTGATTGATTAATTGTTTAGTTAGAGTTTCACGCGCAGCTACCAATACTTCAGCTATACCAGGACAAGTTAATCAGTTTGATAAAAGTAAAAAAGATAGAAGGGGAAACGAGTTTTAATTGCCGATGGCAAATAGAGAAATGGGTAGGAGCAGGAAATTTCACCTTGTATACGTCGGAAAATATAGAATACATCTGCAAACGAATACCGAAGCAAAATGAAGAAAGGGTCATTTCCTAAAATCAAAATCCAAAATCACGACACATATAAGACAGCATGACAAAGACAAATCCAAAATTTCCAGAACGCCACAAAACCAAAGTAACAGCAGCATGAACCCTACTAAAATATGATTTTCCATCATGTGCTTTGGAAGGGTAGGCATGTTTTGCCCACTCATGGTACCCGTCAAATTGCCAGTGCAAATTATGCTTTTATTACAGTCAATATTTGGCAATCCGGTAATAAACTCTGGGCCTATCTTCATATGGATAAAAAAAAACAAATTTGCTTGAAGTGGCACACAATTCGTTCCCATGGGTATTCCTAATAAAAAATTCCAGCACTTCGATGACATCCTCAGTATACTCCTCTGTGTGTGTATCAATTTGACGTTCAATAAAATATGTCTCATTTTTAGCTGGCACTAAATATGAATATCTTTTTTCTCTCTTTTTAGTATAGAAAGACTGATGTTTCTTGAGATCTACCTCCAGTTTATCATGTGGGAGAAAAATGTAGATTTAAGAAACATCAAATGCTCTATATACTGACAGAGAGCGGCGTCTCTCCACACATTTCGTCTACAATGGTTTGTGACCTGCATGATTTCCGCATTATGACCTGACTACTCCTATCCACAAACTGGGGAAGCACCTGGCAGCTCTGTAGACTGAACCCCTGAAAAGGACCGGGACTGCAACCAATCAAATGTAGGATCTGTTCATGAATCTGCTGTCCATCACTTAAATTCTATATACATTGTTTTTGTGCTGCCAATGAATAAACAAAAATGTGTAAAGTGTGTTTCTTTCCAGCATGTAGTCTTTTCAAAACGTAGCTTCATGTGTCAAATAACATCTTTTTCGACCGTAGCAATGGTTTATTGAGAGCTTCTTTAGCACTAGGCAGCATGACAAGGCTTTAAAAAAACATTTAAAAATCCTGAGTTCAACAATGAATCTTTATCCCCGATTAACATCGATTGTTTTTGAAAATACTCATCGTTTCGGTCAAACTTTGAAGTCGGTGTAATTGATTGATTCATGTTTTACTCCAAATTCATCAATATTCAGCTATATGGTGGCGAGTACTGATAAGTGCATTGAACAATCGTTATTAATATTAGGGGATTCGGGTGATTTTTAAAGAAAACACCTATGATTTATTTTTTGATGTGAATCTAGTCACAAGAGTGCCCAAAGTACAAAAAGGCCAAGAAAATTCACCTACCTCACTTAGTCTATAAGGGCGAGATTCTCAAAAACAGAAATTTTGTAATTGACCGACTGTTAAGTTTGAAGACCTATATGCCAAACCCGGGAAATTCCATGTGCGTGTATGATGTATTATCTGTTTTCTTCTATACATATGGCACGCGAAAGTTAGAATAACTAAAGAAAACCTGGTTTTCGCTTCTGTAAACTAGGGTTTCCAGAGCTAAACCCGAGTTTCCATATGGAAACTTTAGTTTCGGTAGCAAAAACTAGGTTTTTCCGGGCGAAACCTAGGTTTTGGAGGCGAGAACTAAGTTTTCCAGAGCTAGACCTGAGTTTCCCTACCTAAATGTAGGTTCCCCAAAAAATACATCCAAACCTCATCTTTCTATGAGTTTCCAAAGCCAAACCCGAGTTTCCGTAGAGAAAGTTAAATTTCGGTAGAGAAAACTAGGTTTCTCAAAGGGAAACTTAGGTTTCGGATGCGAAAACTATGTTTTCAAGAGCTAAACTCGACAAAAGCTAAACCTAGGTTTCGGGTAAGGAAACTCGGAGTTTCCCTTCCGAAACCTAGGTTTTCCTATGGAAACTCGGGTTTAGCTTTGAGAATCCATAGAAAGCTGAGCTTTGAATGTATTTTTGGAGGGAAACCTACATTTAGGGTTTAGAGTTTTGCTCCGGAAAACCTAGTTTTCTCATCCAAAAAATAAGTTTCCCTCAAAGAGACTTAGTTTTCGCAACACTGTACCGATGTCGTATGAGATTTTGAAGTCTATGAAAACTGCAAGTTCCGTTTCCGGTTTTTGTTATATACTTGCAGATTTCATACGGGGGTTGACATGTTTATGAGATTTTAAAGTCTATGAGATTTTAAAGTATAAGCCGTACGACGGAAATATTTAAAAATACGATTTTTATATAGAATTTAACGTTGGTATATGATTATAGGAACCAAATGATTTATTCAGCTGTTAAAATTATTAAAATGACAAACCAATGATTATAAATTGACGAGATACTCTAATCAGAGGTTGACGGGGATAGTGGAGATCAATTGAGTTTTGTAGTAAATTGGACAAACTTTATTTTTTAAATAGGTGCAAAATGTATGCACTTGTAAACAACCAGTAGGGAGAAACACATCAACAGGGCAACATTTATGCATTTTTACTTGGGGGGGGGGGGGGGTGTCAGGGGCTTACCCTTTGTGGAAAATGATCAGTTAAACTCAACAAATTGTTTGTAGTTTTTTATGTGCGGGTAAAATAAGGATTATTTCTATAATTGAAATAATTCAAATCAATATTAAATGAATTTGACATTTTTATATTTCCTTGAAATCCTGTAACTTCTATGGTTGTTACTGTTTTTAGGAATAGCTAAGGACATTATTACCAACCAACAACTGATTTATTAGTTATAATAACCAAATTATTTTGGACATTATTTTTCTGCCTGTTTTAGGTGACCAATCGGTCATCAGGCTTATGCCCCTTAATTGGAAGGAACTTTGGATATTTTTCTTTATGCAATTCAATCCTTTACTTTTTATTTTTTTCGCTTTAAAATTCAAATATTTAAATCCTACTATCCATTTCCCTCAAAATTAATAATCACGCTTAAAGCAGAATCTACACGGGACTAATATAATCATATAACTACAAGTTAATTGATCCAGTATCTATAGAAATACAAAAGTTCTATATGCCAATAAATGACTTTAGTGCATTTTTTTACTTTAATGATGAAATCACGACTGCACTGAACTGCGATGTACTTTCAGTTTCGCTCGAGTGCAATCATTTTAATACATACATAATTTAATCTGAAAGAAAATTGAGACCAACAGTGCTTATGGTGATTAAGAAAATGTAATGTTTCGCAAAATAATGTGATATGTCACATGGCAGTTTGAATAAACAGAGGTTCCCCCCACATTGCGCAATTTCGGAACTTGCAATTCTCATGCCGGAAGTTAACACGGCAAAAACCGGAACCGGAAGTTGCAGTTTTCATAGACTTTAAAATTTCATACGACACCGAAACCTAGGTTTCCCTACGGAAACTCATAGAAAGCGGAGCTTTGGATGTATTTTTGGAGGGAACCTACATTTAAGTAGGGAAACTCCGGTTTAGTTCTGGAAAACCTAGTTTTCGCCACCGACACCTGGGTTTCGCTCTGAGAACCCAGTTTCCACATGATAACTCGGGTTTAGCTCTGGAAACTATAGTTAACAGAAGCAAAAACCGGGTTTCCTTAGTTATTCTATCTTTTGCGTGTCATATGTACATGAACAGGGCGCTTAAAGCCAAATAAGACAAAAATACCACGTGACTGGGGCCCTCAAGGTCATGTCTGGTGTTTCCTATTATAAGTCTATGGAGACTTCATTCATCATATACATGTGTCGTGACCTTTCGGACTTATAAAAAATGGAATTTCTGCCTTAAATATCTTGCATATACATTAACTCTTAAGCGCATGTAGTATTAAGGCTGTATGTGTATTTATACGACAACAGGACACAGCTGGCTTTTGCTAGTGTCGGTACCAAGTCCGGCTGTCCCGAGTTCCTATCGTTGCCTACCTTTGTCTTTTGTCTTATAGGTGTTTTCTTGTGTAGTTTCCTTGCAAATTGTTGCATGTAATTATAATTTTCAGCCATTGTAGGTGTTTCCTGTTATCCATTTTTATAACGTTTACTGGAAGAGAGAAATTCCCCGATGTTAAAAAATCTGTAAATTTTGTGACGGAAAAATGGGGTACCAAACAAAAGATGCCATTACTTTGCACTTTCTCGTCATATCTTTCCGACTTTTTGCCACTTTGTTAACAATATTAGTGCCTGTTTAGACATAGGACTTACTGTTTGCCCAGAGGTACTGTTATGCAAAGTGCTGAATTTTGGGTGAAAACTTTGCCGATTTTGGGAAATTTTCAAAAATTACCCTGAAAGCTCGCCTCCATTGAGAAAAACTTAAGCACCAAGGTCCAATATTTTTTCTATTCCTGTGTTAATTGAGACAGTTTCTTTCCTACTAGCTTATTTAGCACTTCTTTATTCCGAGTTTCAGTTCCGGTGTTGCTGTGATACCAGTGGTCCTGAAATAAGCATTTTCTCATACTCTTTTTTTTCAATATTTTATTACAAGTATACCAATTGCATTAGCCATAAATAATCATGCAAATTTGAATAGCCTATATACTCCTCTTTAATTAATTATATAATAAGATTATAGAGCTAATATAAGTAGTTTCCGCGGAAATGTGCCGAAATTTGCCGGTTAAATTTAAGCTAAAAATCGGACTTTCACATTTTGAAATGAGTAAAGAATAATCTTCTTTATGACGTAATTACTCCTGACTCAAATATCCGAAAGCAATATTCTGGTGTCATTTAAGAGGGCAAGGAAGGAACTTTTCGTGGAATTCCTACATGAGACTCCATATAATACAGGTAGCTGACAATGTTTGATATCCGTTGTATGGAAATTCCCATAGGTTACACATTAAACTGGACCGACTGAACCCCTTATAAATTTATGAAAAATATCAACGCTTTACTCAAGTAAAACATATGTGTGTGAAGGAAGCAGTGCTGCACTTAATATAACATACACATTGTTTATTGTCAAGATAGTAGTCATTCTAAGAGTCGGACAAGGCAGGGTTAAGACAAGACAAACAGAAAAGCATTTTATAGAATGCTGTCAACAATGCTGTCTATATAAAGATCAAGATCTCATTTTGACTTTTTTTCGACCGTATCTGAAACAATTTTTCCATGCCAAAATGATTACTCAAATAACAATGAATTAATATGAAGACTTATCTGAAACTAATAAAGACCATGTTTTCAACGTTTCGGGGCGACTACCAAGGAAAAAGTCTTTGTAAACGCGGCATGTTTACAAGCAGAATCAAACCGTTTGAAAATGTAGCTATAACTCAAGTACAAACAGATAAAGGAATTGCAAGTGCCAAAGAGATTTGAAAGTAGTAGGTCTATGATAGCATGAATAATATCAGGAAGAAATTATAGATGTAAACCCGAACAGATTAGAAACGAATGCAGAGTTCTTTCAGTTAATTTGATCGATCATGGATTCGTGTTAGATGGCACTGGCAGTGCATCCCGCTCATTACTTGACATATTGTATACATGTGAGTAAGCAGTCAAGAGGTAGACTTTCTAAATGTTTTTTGGAGCATTATATCGATAAAAAACATGATAGTGACGATATGTTAATGTGTTTTCTGTGATATCAGCAATCGTTTGATCGAGTTTAGCATAGAGGATTAAAACACAAATTAAATAAATACGGCATATCCGGTTCTTTACTTGAATGGTTTCACAATTATCTATCAGGGAGGGCTCAAAGGATTGTATTGAATGGTGAAAACTCGGACTGGCGTTTTATTCAAGCTGGCGTTCCGCAAGGGTACATATTAGGTCCCCTACTATTTCTAATATTTATAAATGATATCGGGGATGATATCCAAGCACCTATTAAACTCTTTGCTGACGATACAAGTCTGTATCTAATAGTTGATGATCCTTATGACTCAGCAACGATTTTGAATGGAGATCTTGATAGAATCCACAGTTGGTCGCAGCATTGGTTCGTTAAGTTTAATCAACAAAAAACTGAAACAATGACTATTTCTAAAAAGACGGTCTCACCTGTTCACCATCTCTTTTAATGGATAACCATATTATCCAAGAAGTAAACAGTCACAAACATTTAGGAGTGACTATTTCAAATAACAGTTCCTGGAACGAACATATAGACACTATTGTCCAAAAGGCTTGCACGCGAATTAATATAATGAGAAAGTTAAAGTTCAACACAAATCGATTCGTTCTTGAAAAATATATATGTCATTCATTAGGCCTTGACTTGAATATGGTGGTGTCACCTGCAAAATTTTAATCCGTTTAGATTAATAAATTGGAAAATGTTCAATTAGAAGCAGCCAGAATAGTCACTGGTGCTACAAAACTGACTTCCATCAATAAATTATATGAAGAAACTAGGTGAGAAAAATATTCACTAGGAGGGATAATCATAGACTAATTCTTGTTCAAAAAATATTCTCCAAAGATACACCACCATATCGTCAAAACATTATTCCAAACTTTGTTGGTGATCAATATAGACATTCTACTCGTCAATCTAATAATATCTCGGAAGTCCGAACTCGAACAAACATGTATGCCGATTACTTTTTACCATCTTCTGTGAAACTATGGAATAAATTACCACATGAAATTCGAAATTCTAATTCTTTGCAGTTTTTCAAAAAGAAAATAAAACTCAAAAATCCCGCCTGTCCTTCATATTTTTACTTGGGTACAAGACTTGATCAAATTCTTCATTGTAGATTGAGAGTAAATTGTAGTTCTTTGAATCAGCATTTATTTCAACGTAATTTGGTACCATCACCTATGTGTTCATGTGGCAATGTAGAATCTATCACCCATTATTTATTATACTGTCATAAATACAATCAATTGAGGAACGAAACAATATTTTCTCTGAATATTCCAGTAGTTCTTGACACAAACTTGCTTCTTTTTGGTTCGAGTCAGTTAGACATAGATCTTAATAAGACTATATTCTTATCAGTTCAAAATTGTATTATCAGAAGTAAACGTTTTACTACCTAAACTTGTACTTTTTTCTTTTTGTTTTATTAAGTTTTTCCATTAGAAATTTATAATTCATAAGTATTTTTAACTCTGCTCTTTTTTTTCACTTTACTTCAGATTGAAATATTCGTTTATTGCTCATTTGAAGTTAACTTTAAGTCATACCAATATAACTATGTATAAATTTACACATGGTTAATTATTATGTGTTAGCATGCGACAAGGTATATATGTAACTGTTGTATTCTTAGGAGATGGTTTTGAAACTTGTTACCAAATCCTGTTATATTTTTCCTGTTGTAAATGTATATTGATGCATGTGCTATTTACTAATAAATATGTTTAAAGTAACATTACAATGCAAAATCAGAAGATATGGAATAAATAAGAGACAGAATTGCAACATTGACCAATCCATTTTTTCCTAGTAGTTTATACCGGAATAAATGTGCAGATTGAAATGCTGAAGTCCCTACTTTTAAAAACAGTATTTCTGTGGATATTGTAAATTGCAATTTGTACTGTTAGAATCTTTATAGATAACAAAATCTGGAAGTAATTCTGGTCAGGTTGACAGCATTTGTCTATTCAGTTCAGATCAATCAAAATATTGGGAAATCCATATCCGAATTTTGTAGAAAACTAAAGAGTATCTCCCTCATGCAAAGCTCTGTCCTTAGCTGATTTTAGCTTTTCATTTAGATCCTATTGGTTATTTATTCTCTATCAGTTTTTACACATCTTTGAGTTTATGGTCTTCAAAACGTATAGATTGTATCTGCACTGAAGAAACATTAGTTGTCGAAATGCGCATATGCAGAAAATAAATTAACAGTAACTTCGGTACTTAGTTATAGGTTATCGAAATATGTGTAAAAGCTGAAAGAGAACAAAATACCAATAGGATCTAAACAAGTTAAAGAAAGAGCTATGAAAGATGGAGATACTCCTTACTTATTTAAGTACAGCTTGTAGCCAGAAATTGAAACAGTAAAAATACTGTTGAAGTACTTTTATTCGTGGATATCAATTTTCGTAGTTTTTTTTTTATAAATATCTCATTTCGTGGACACTTAAATTCGTGGTTTTGAATTCTATGCAGAAAAATATAAGGAAACCTGAATTTCGTTGTTTTTGCTAAACACGAAATCAACGGAAATTGACACCAAAAGAACAATAGTACTTTCACAGTAACTTAAAACGGAAGTTACTGTAGATTTAACTAATTTCTGTAGATAGTAATTTCTCTCTTAAGTTCAAAATACTTGAAAAAATGTTAACATTTATTTTTATCAAGAGTAAAATGATTTATTGATTAATTCAGTGGGGACATCTCAGCTATTTCAGGACGAGAACAAGTTAACCAAATCATAATAATTATAACTAAAGCAAGAAAGACAGAAAGGAGGAATTGGCAACGGATTTTGATTGAAAAAAAAAGAAAACAAATGGGTAGGGGCAGGAAATTAAGCCTTTTCGTATGACTCCCAGAGAGTCTGATCTCCTTGGAAAAATATAGAAGGGGACTTTATACTACATGGAGCGTTGCGTTTCTCCATACAGTTTGGCTACAAATTTTTGCAGGCAGGCTTTCCGTATTATTACCTTAATACCCCTCCTAGGCAGGGCATTCACTATCCATCACTCTGTAGTCCCCGAAAACCGATTCAGGTGCCGAACGTGTCCGATCGAAATGCATTATCTCCAATATATTCCTAATGTTATAGTGAGATATATCATTAAATTGATACATGTATAATTTTTTTAGTGTATTGTTTAATATTGGTTGATTTTACTATTTATTGCATTGAAGAATGCGAATGCAAGAAATCCATTTATTCTAAGAGCGTATGATACCAGTGAATTTCTCGTGCCTCTGTGATATCATAACAAGCCGAAATCCGACAGTAAAAATGAACCACAGTAGGTCGAAAGTTGATTACACAGGCGAATTCTGTTACAAGTCGATGGGTCTTGTTTCTCCTTTTCTGGCAGGACCATCTTTTTCATTTTCAATCCGGATGCCACATAGTGAAAAACTTTAATGCCGCAATTTTTGCATTTCCCTTGTATCTTTCTGTTAAGCTGTTGTTTATAATTTGATATTTTGTGCCGTTCACTTTATAAATTATTGCCTATTTTTGTAATATATATATAATCCCATGTGAGAAAAATTGTTGCATTTTTCATTATTAAAGTACATAGATCGTTAATGTTTTAATGATACTACATGTACGTGTGTTCATTCCCATATATATATATACATGTACTAGTATTTTAAAAGTAAATCTTCAAAAAACATATAAAAATATTTCTCAAGGAATGATGTCTAAAGATTAAATTTGCTACGGTCATTTTAAATCGAGTAATGTGCGAAAAATTCAAATCAAATCTTTTAGTTTATTTTCTAAAAATCAGAAAACTTTGAAATCAAAAGTATTATCAAATTTTTTGTCAGCTTCCCAATTTTTTATAAACGCCTTAGTAAGTTTTCCGATTCAAATGTTGATACAGCAAAATTCGAAACACCTGCGCGTTTCATAAAATGTCCTACTCAAACAATGTGCACGATCTGGGTGTTATCTGTCAATCAATCGTACGCCAATCATATGCAATTTAATTGACATTCTCACCTATCGAATAAAAGGCGTTAATCTGTACGTCAATCAATTATCTGTTTTAAAGGGAAATTTCCCCAAAAAATGCAAAATTGATATTATTTTCCTTGTGTATAAATGGGCACGTATACATCTATATCATTGTTTTATTCAAAAAGATAAGTCCATGAATGAGATCGATATTTCAGTGCATATTCCATTTACTAGTATATAGAAAAATGTCCATTCCATTGTTGTGTTCACAGGCACTTGTTTCATAAAAAAAATGTCAGAGGGAGGGACCGACATTTTTTATGAAACAAGTGCCTGTGGTTGAGTTAGGTGGCTCACTCGTCACATTTTTAATGTCAGATTTCGGAAATTCTCTGGTTTTCTCCATTTCAATGGCCTAAAGAATTTTGAATACGGACCCCACGTTTTATTTTATGAATGTTCTTCTTTTATTGTATATCGACGATAATGGACGTTTGAAATCTAAGCTATATGACAAGCGTGGTGATTTTAATTTCCCCATTGTGAACTTTCCCTTTCTTAGCAGCAATATACCTACCTCTCTAGCCTATGGCGTGTACATTTCACAGTTGATTCGTTACTGTCGAGCTTGTAGTTTGTACAGTGATTTTTTGAACAGAGCAAAAACACTGTCCCAAAAGCTGCTTAGTCAGGGATTTTTTCAACCTTTGCTAATTTCATCCCTCTAGAAATTCTATGGCCGTCACCATAGCATCATTGAAAGATATGACGTGTCAGTATCCCAAATGAAAGTGGACATTTTCAGCTAGATTCACGTCTTCCCGGATTTGACTACCGACTTTGACATTTTCCCGGATTGAATCACTCACAGTGTGACGGGTGCTGTTAACAGAGCAGAACATGCTTACCCTTCCGGAGCACCTGATGTCACTCTCAGTTTCACTGGAGTTCACTCTGTGAGTGCCTTTGTTCTGAATGTTATGGTTTCTGGTTCTGTGCTTTGTGTCTGTCTGGCGTCATTGTTTTTGTGTCTAACGTCATTGTTTTCTGTGTTCTCGTTTTTGCCCTGTCTTTGGACTTCGATTTTTGTGAATATCACCCCTTTGTTCCTTCGGTATTCTACTGCCGTTGTTTCTATAGATGAAATTAAGAAACCTGACAAGTTTTCATATAATTCTTAAAAACATGTTTTTTGGTTAATGGACTTCCAAATGTTTAGGTTTTAATCTGCACTGATGAGACATTAGTTGTCGAAATGCGCAACTGCAGAAAATAAATTGACGGTAACTTCGGTATTTTGTTATTTATATAACTTCCAAGCTTTTAGAAAAAAAAGTCAAAATGTTTAATTGAGGAAAAATCAAGAGAACTCCATCTCCAGTCAAATTTTTAATATCTTGTAACTCGGTTAAAAGCACATGGACCAATATATTTCTTTTTACCATTTCATTTAGTCTACAATGCTTAGTGAATGAAAATAGGTTTCAAGAAATTCTTGATAAAAACAATATCAGGAGTGAGCCTCCTTAATAGAGTGCAATGCTAACAAAATAAAAAGACATTATTTGTACAATCATCAGATTTTAATGCGTTAAAAACTTATTAACGAAATTTACACGGATTTGATTTAGAAAATTTGAATTTATCTAGACAGTTTTTATAATGATTCTCAGAACGAATCATTTTAATTTGAAATCCTTTTCCAAAATCCTGACAATCATTCACCATTTTTCCCTTTCAAAGGCGGGGATGTTTTAAAGGGGCTGTTTTTTCTGTTTCAGTGGTTCCGATGGCGGTTTTTCGTGGCAAAAACATTGTCTATGCATGAAGTATGCAGTTCGTATACATCAACCGACCGCTTTGTAAATATTCCATGCACAAAGGGCATTTTTTGTCGAGGAAGAACGGCAATACAATCATTCATTTGGGGGTGGGGGGGATTGCACGTTGCAGACATGTATACATTTGTACTAGTATTGCTTATGTTCATTTACTCCCACATTTTAAATTATGCTGTCATTATTGATACCTTCTGCTTTCAACAACGACATGTTAAGTTTAAATGGCTCGACTATCATGTGGCATAGAGAAAAAGGAAATAAATATAAAACTGTACACATTGTACACATATGTACTATATAATGATAACTTTTAAATAACGAAAAGGGATCAAAAGAATGTGCACGGTAAAATGTTGTGATAATGAGTCACACCTGTTGAACTTTTGGAACCTCCTATGGATCCGCTAATATGCCAAATTACTGTTACAATAAGGATCAATAATAAAACTGAATGAAACAATTTTTATAATTATTTATTATTATAACATTTTTTTTTGTAATTCTACACCCATGTCAATATTTTCAACTTATGATTCAAGATTTTATTGAGCTTTCTGATAGTGCACACCGTAACAAGAGGCAAATAGAAACATATGAAATACATAACTAGGCAAGCAAAACAGAGTGGATGCTCACGCATAAATACACAATTTGATAATTTTAAGTCCAAGCAAGTTAGCAAATTAAAACTGATAAACATGATATTAATATTCGCCAATCATCTGGTCAAATCACATCTCGGTAATAAGTATTTAAACGGCTTTGAATAACATTCATATCGAGTAGACCGAATCATGCTGAGTGTGTTCTACTTCTATGCTTTATGGATTATTACAAAATTTTGAAGTGAACATTTCTTTTTCAAAGTGCAATGGGTATATCTACGTACGGAGTAGTAAAAATAGTGAAAATTTTAATACATATAAAGAAATGAAGTCTTTAAACATGGATATATTTCTTCGGAGAAGTAAACTTTAAAGATTTTCATAAATATACAATTATGTGATGTGTGAGGTACATACCAAACAAGATGTTTTTGAAGGAATTAATAGAAACAAGACAAGTCTTTATTAGCCTAAGACACAGTGTACAAGAGGACAATAACATACAAATATACATGTATCTGAGGACAAGACAGGTACACCATTACATATATAGTACAGTTGTATAATAGAATAATCGAGTACACCTTTCTATAAACATGGTATCAGTTGAGAGTCTGGATTATTACATCATCTGGTAAGTTACTAAATAACATATTATTTTCTATCAAAATGCATAAATACATTATTGTATTAGGAAAACAAGGTTTATTTATATTCAAGCTGTAAAAACAAGAACGAAGTATGTATTTGAGGGAAGAGGCAGGCGTATTGCCCCGTTTTGTCTGGATGATTTTATGTATCTTCCGTGTCCATTGTACATATGTCGTACCTGCACATTCTACAAGTTTTTGTTTTGTTTTGTTGTGTATTTTATTTTGGTTTTGTTTTGTTTGTTTATTTGGTTGTTTATTTTGTTATGTATTTTATTTTTTTGTTTTATTTGTTTATTTAGTTGTTTGTTTTGTTTTTGTTTGTTTTTTATTCTTTTATTTATTTTTTTGTGTATTGTTTAGTTTTGTTTTGTTTTTTTTAATTTTTGTAAAATTGTAAAACTCCGAATGTTTACGTCATAAGTTAACTTCAAGACTAGCTGCATACAAAACGTTATTTACATCATTTTTTTTTATTAAACCTGAATCCCGGAACCTGGATACTATCATGCCATAATTTTGGATAATCTACTTAATTTTTATTTACGTAAAAGTATAAGTAACATACACCGTTCATTTTTGCACCTTTTGAAATGACTTTCGGAAATCCGAAAAGTCGGTAAAAGGATTTTCTCATCTGAAATGCATTGAGCCAAAAAAATGCATTCCGATAACAAAAAACAAAACAAAAACAAAAACAAAAACAAAACAAAAATACAAAAAACAAAAACACCAAAATAAATATACATATTAGTAAAAAGTTAACTGAACCAATAAAAAAATAAATTAATAAAGTTTCAGAGACATTGAAAATGACTTTGGCCTTTTGAAGTACATGTATACCCGTCGATTAGAGAATTATCTTTTGGTGCCGTGTTGCATGTGGTTAAATGTTGTATTTTTGTTTGACTGCACACTAAGAAATTAAATTCACAAAAACATTTAGTAAATATTGAAATTCCATTTCGCAAATTAAAAGTAAATTAAAGAACCTTAGTAAGCAAGCTCACATACCCTACGCCCCCACATATCAGAAAATCCTGCATTATTGAACTCCAAAAGTATCTTATAAGCAATATTACACGAGAAAAGGGCTCTCAAGAGCCTGTATTGCTCACCTGGGTGACACAATTACATGTAGTCAAAATAAGTTTGTTGATAGACAATGTTATATGATCCAAAATTAAACTATGTTCCCCATTGGCAGCTATTTTTGATGGGGCATAGACTGACTGTCACCTTCTTGAAGAAGACAATCTAAGCATCATTCTGCCTCACTTTGGTTCCAATTGGCCTAGTATTTTCAGAGAAGATCTTTGAATGATTTCCCAACGGGTCCAAGGTTAAACAATGTTCACCGCTGACTGCCATCTTGGATGCTATGGAAACATGCTAGACACATTTTATGAAGGGAACCTAGTAAGGACCATTGTGATCAAGTATGATTCCAATTGGCCATGTACTTTCAGAGGAGAAGATCTTTGAATATGTTTCCCTATATGATCCAATGTTAAAATCATGTTCCATGGCGGCCATCTTGGATGATGTGCGGACTTGCCGAACACAATTTTTAAAGGGGACCACCCAAGGACTATTGTGACCAAGTTTGGTTCGAATTGCCTCAGTGGTTTCAGAGAAGAAGATCTTTGAATGCTTTCCCATAAGGTCCAATGTTAAAACTGTGTCCCTCCCTGGCAGCCATCTGGGATATGATAAGGACTTGCCAGACATTTCTTTTAAAAAGAACCACCTGTAAGGACCAAGTTTGGTTCCAATTGGCCCAGTAGTTTCATAGATCTTGGAATATATGTTAAGTTTTTCGACTAAGATACATTTGGCGGCCATTTTGGATGGCGTGTTGACTTGCAGGACACTTTTTTAAAGGGGACCACCTAAGGACTATTGTGACCAAGTTTGATTCTAATTGGCTCAGCGGTTTCAGAGAAGAAGATGTTTGAATGAAAAGTGTATGACTGACAGACCCAAGACACAGTGATGGCAAATACTCACCATTGCATAACCAGGTTAGTAATAGATTCCATTCTGACTATGAAGACGAAAAACTACTACTACAGTACTTAAATTGGAGGCAAACATTTACCAATGTAGGATACAATATACATTTATATACAAAAATTATTACAATGTGAAATAAGTAAAGATTATTGAAGTATTTTTGCAAAAAAAAATGTAAAAATTTGTACAAAAACACTTTTTTGGCCCTTGATTATGTAACAAATAATTGTTTTTAATAAAGTGATAGCAGGGAATTACTCTAAAACCTAAAAGAGAAAAGTAAACCAAAGAAGATTTGAAAGCAGAATTTAAAGGGAAATAACCCAGGACAAGATGATACAGCAGTCCAATAACTCCCATAAAAATACTCCGATCAATAAGGCAGTATAGTATGCACATCTACACATCATGACCAACAATCCTACCAAATATGAAAGCAATCCATTGAGCGGTTTCAGAGGAGTTGAGTGACAAGATGATACATGCTGTTTAAGCTGAAAATAGACTAAGTCAAATAACTCCCAAAAAATAATCCGATCAATAAGGCAGTAGAGTATGCACATCTACACATCATGATCAACAATCCTACCAAATATGAAAGCACTCCAATAGGCGGTTTCAGAGGAGTTGCAGTGACAAAATGATACTTGCTGTTTTAGCTGAAAATAGTCTAAGTCCCGTAACTCCCACAAAAATTATCCAATCAATATGGCGGTATAGTATGCACATCTACACATCATGACCAACAATCATACCAAATATGAAAGCAATCCATAGAGCGGTTTCAGAGGAGTTGCAGTGACAAGATGATACTTGGTGTTTTAGCTGAAAATAGTCTAAGTCCCGTAACTCCAACAAAAATTATCCAATCAATATGGAGGTATAGTGTGCACATCTACACATCATGACCAACAATCCCACTAAATATGAAAGCAATCCATGTAGCGGTTTCAAGGGTGTTGCAGTGACAAGATGATAATTTGGTATTTTAATTGAAAATAGTCTAAGTCCCATAACTCCAACAAAAATTATCCAATCAACATGGCGGTATAGTATGCACATCTACACATCATGACCAACAATCATACCAGATATGAAAGCATTCCGTTAAGCGGTTACAGAGGAGTTGCAGTGACAAGAACAGGACTGACGGACGGGCGGACTGACGGACGGACGGACCAGTCAAAAACATTATACCCTCCACAACTTCGTTGCGTGGGGTATAATAAATAAATTGAACTGAATTGTCTGATTTTTCCACATTGTATTGATGGCCGTTTTTCCAAAACTAACACAAATATAATCCCTTATTTTTCTTATTTTTTTGTCATGTTTTGGTGTGGGAGAAACACATCTCATTTCTGATATATACATGTATATAATAATTCTAAAAATCTCTCAGGTTTCTATGGATTGTGTAAATCGAGTAGGACGGATATGTTTTTTTCTTTTTTGAAACAATAAAGGGAATGTAACTGCTGTCCTAAATTTAATCCGAATGTTCGTATCAGAAAAGTAAAATTAAAATTGTTAAATAATTTATGGGAATTTGTGTATCAAAAGCATAACGAAGTAAACCATTTTAATTTTGCCCAAAAAAAGAAGAAGAAAAAAAAAACAACAACAACAAAGAAATTGAATATAGCCATTGATGAAATTTCACAGAACACAGGCCAATTGTTGCTAAAATATGCAAAGATTCTTATTTGTTGATACATTTTGAACTTTGAATATGTGAGTACTAGTAGTTTGATTGACGAGCAGATATCACGCCCTGTTTAATCGATTTGTCTAGAACGTGTAAATTGCATACCACGGACGTACGTTTGATTGACAGTTAATACCTGGTTCGTGCACATTGTTTGTTTAGGCCGATTGAAGAAACGCGCAGGTGTTTCGAATTCTGCTGTATCTTTACAAAACCGAATGGAAAGGTCGAGTAAAGATTTTACCAGATCATTCAAACGTAAAAGTAAAAAG
>MJUU01023357.1:0-15084 GCA_002080025.1 Modiolus philippinarum
GCCATCTGTTGTCATAATTCAATCATACGCGTTTTTTCCGCCACGTTCATTTTAAGCACATGAAAACAAAAATACAAAGACAAAAGTTAAAAGATAAAATATAAAAATAAAGAATGATGCACAATGAGTACTTACTTTGAACATTTCTCTTTCAAATTATAAAACATGAAATTTTTCGAAATTAACACGGTAGATATAATGTCGTGAAAGAAGAATTTNGCGGTCCACAAGATCGTGATGTCGACCGTAAAACTTCTGTAGTGATGACCTCAAGTTATGGGCAACATACCCTTGCTTAAGTAGCCTATTTGTAAGCAACCGAGCTCTATCAAGGTAGTCACTGTATCGACCACAGACTACATGTTAACCTCCGCTTCCAACGAGTTTTTATTGCTAAACCTACTTTACCGGTCGATAAATTGGGGTTTCCTGTGCTAATTTAACCAAAACCTAGGAAAACCAGGTTTATTTGCCAGTAATCCTGGTTTACCTACAAACAACCCTCATTACCGAACGGTAATGGAANTGATAAATTAATATCCTAGAATCTATAATATAAAATATAGAAAATGCAGAATTATGGATAAGGAAAGTGAAAACAATAAAAAGAGAAGATAAAATTTACAGCATAGAATTTCTCTGGTGGCGGAAATACCCCTCCATAGGTAAAGTAGGTTTTACAGCGCGGAATTAACCAAAGTAGCAAAACCAGGTTTATCAGTAGGTTATCCTGGTTTACCGACCAAAACCTCAATTACCGGATAGCTTATATGATTGGCTACAGAATTTTGGCTGTAACCAATAAAAAAAATAGATTTAGTATAGAAATCATAATTTGAATATTTTAAATATTTTTTATATCATCTTGTCTATTTATTTATAAAAAGAGTATTTTTGATATTTAAATCTTGAAAAAAATGAATAGGAAATATTTTTCTGTATTATCTAAAAAACATTTTATAAAAATAAAGAATACAAAATTTTATATTTGATATTTATAAATATCTTTATGACGTTTTGTCTATCTATCAAAATTAGGAAAATTTAGATAAGAAAATATTATTTCAAAAAATGGATATTAAGTCATAATATTTAATATTAGGAAATACATTTTTTAATATAAAAACGCATATTCATTATAAAAAAGTAAGTTATATTTTTTTAATTTGGGAAACATTTCTTCATATAGAAATGCACTCTTATGCATTCATGCTTTGTCATTTCATTCTTTATTTACATAAATAATTAAAACTGATTTTTAATATAAAAAAAAATCGTAATATCAAATGATCAGGTTTATTTTTTATAATTCAAATGAATTTCAATTATTAGAATATATTAAATATATTAAATATACATCTATTTATTAAGGATATTACTCTTATAAGTGGTGTCTCACAGGTTAATTAGATTTCTACGGACTTGTAAACAGGAAATAAACAAACAAGTTAACTTAGAACAGCCCTAGAATCCTGACTGCACTGGTCCTAGAATCATGTCTGTTCTAGCCATGACCGGTCTACCTAATAGGAAAAAGAAGGGAAACGGGGAATGTGTCAAAGAGACAACGACCCAAAGGGGAGTAATAACAACTCAAAGCCACCATAAGATCTTCAGTGAACGGTGAGGAAACCCCACACCCAACGGCAGGTCGGAGTTGGCCCCTAAATAAAGAGTAATCAAGTTCAGCGAAATAAACATCATCCTAGACTCCCATAGACATAAAGTGAACTAACTAGAAAACTGACAAGACACACAAAGGCTTAATGAATTTCCTGACTTAGGACAGGCGCAAACCTGCTGCGGCGGGGTTAAACTAGTTTTATTAGGCCCAAACTAAGTCTGCTCTAACCATGACCGTTCTACCGAAGTCTGTTCTAGCCATGACTGTTCTATCTAATATTTTACGAAAGGATATGGAGTAAATGATCATGAGACCATAACACATATGTTAACTCCAACTGCAATAATTTTAATGAGCTGTATGGCCATTTCGGAAATTTATTCCTCATCAGCAGCACTAAAACCCAAACAAAGGAAATCCATAATTTCAAAAAATGTTTAAAATGCATAAAACCAAACGAAATCCGAATAATCAGTAATATCAAATATGGCTAAGAACAAAACTAAGTCTGTTCTAGCCATGACCGTTCTGTCTAAGTCCGCTCTGACCATGGCCGTTTTTCCCAAAGTCTGCTCTGGGCACATCTGTTTTGGTCCTACAATTTTTACTGGATATGAAATTGGATTGCGTCAGTTTTTCTTTTTTCTCGAGCCCGAAACGTTTAAATAAAAAAACATAAATAATTCCCTTATTCATCCTTGTGTTGTGTATGTCAACAAAAGCAAAATCTGGATAGGTATCGGGTCTATTGTTCAATCATGTATAAATCCAAATAAGGTATAAGGGCTATCGTCTAGATCTGTATCAAATAAGAAGCATTTTACATCATCTTAATTTATTTTTGTATTACTAGCTACATTTATATTTTACTACAACTTGGAGAGGAGGTCAAATTTGTTGAATTTAGATCGATATGTAAATGGCATGTCGGATCAATCATTTGTTTGTATTTCGACAAAAGGATATGATAACGTAGGGCTAATTATAAGCCCGCTTTAGTAAAAAGTGTGATATAGGGTGTTCATGGTGTCCTCCGTCAGTTCGTCCGACCTTACATCTGCTACCCCTTAAACTATTAAATGAAGTTTAATGAAACTTCCAGGAAAACTTTATTCCTTGATGGCTCAGTGCAGCTTTTATGTAAGGTCTTGATCTGGCCACTTTTGGGGTCTTTCATAGCCATACATGTACTTAGCAATTCGTTGTCATTAGCGGGTATTGGTATGTCATTCGCAACTGAATTGATTTAATGAAACTTTTAGAGAATCTTTATCACATGTGCCATTTTATATTTAGACACGACCAATTTTGGGTTTTTTTCATAGCCATTTACGGACTCAGTCATGCCATTGTTATAGGAAGGTTTACCGGTATACCATCTGTAACTCCTCTGAAACCAATTAATGGAATTTCATGAACCACATGATGCAATAGTGCAGCTCCTATTTTAGATTTTGACTTGACCAATATTTGGGATTTTCCATAGCCATACATATGGATTTAGTCCTGTATTGCTATTAGAAGGGGTACTTGCATGCCATCTACACGCCCATTAACCCAAAGAATGGAATTGACTGGTACTTTTTTGTTAATAAAAAACATAAATGCCAAATTTGCTTTAGATTTCAGTTCTGCGGATGAGATTTCAAAATATTTTGTGTCTTCGGTGCAGATAAAAATAAACTGTTCTGAAACCTGAACGATTTCCGAAGTACTGGACGAGTGGGGAGGGATTTTTGTTTTAGCAGTGGTAACGACTCGGTGGAAATAAAAAAAAGATACGAATGAAAAGATAGAGTAAAGTTGGACAGTAGTTTTGAGTAGAGGCGAAGAATTTGTAAAGATAGAAATTTCGGATTGCCCAAACAGATATGTTCACTTTTAATATGTAAAATTCTAGTATTGGTCATAATCTCCCAATATAATAATCACTATCAACCAAGTGCGAATCGATGGGATCATTATCAGAGTCTAAATAATAGATGCGATTCCGATAAAGGAATTATTACTGTTGTAAAATCAATAATGTTTACGACAGTAATAATGACTTTTTCAACAATAACATATATTGTGTTGACTACCATAATGATCTCGTCGATTCGCACTTGGTCGATAGTGATACAGTTTCAAGTCGGTTGTTTGTACTTTATTTTTTTATTATGCTTCGACTCCAATCCCCTGTAAAGTATTATTTAAGTGTTTCCTAGTAGTATAATTTTTCCTATGTACATGTACTTATTGGATTGATGCAGCTTTTCTAAAAGTTTTCTAAAAATGGAAAAATAATAAATCTAAAAATAAATTTCTACGTCACCAGCAAAAATAAGGCAGTATATATTAATGAACTTTATTGTAAAAGTTAAATGGAAATATAGATTATATACCTTTAATGGAACACGTTTGTATGTGTTTAAGTAATAGAATTCAATAGCTGATGCAATCGATTTTCTTTTGGTCATTAATTCGCATTTAAATTAAACTTGATTACAATAATATTCGAACCCGTTTATATTTTGTGTGTAAGAAAAAAATTGCTATTCAGTGTGTTCATCTGGTGTAAAACTGAATAATCAGCAGTGTGTGAGAACAGTTGAGTATGTGTGAATCTAGTCAACAACGTGTCCTCATCGTGTTCGCACATCAGGACAACAAATCTTTCAATGGAGCCCTCAAACAAACTGCTGTTGATACATTACGTAATCTGGGACACGAAGTAGAAGTTTCGGATTTATATTCAAGACAATTTGAACCACGTGCAACTAGAAATGATATACGGGGTAAGATTTATATAAAGGAAGTAATTATATTTAGTGTAGACTTAAAGGCGATTTTCTATCCAGGATACATAACAATTTATATTGTATAATTAAAAAGTAAATATCCTTCTTTAAAATTATTAAGCCAATAAGCAAGAATATACAGGACTAATATATGTCACGTCATGTCACGAACTATAACATTTAACAAAAAAGTGTGGACAGCTGTTGACTTATGTTACACCTGTGCACCAGAATATTTTGTAAAATCCAATAGGATATGTAATTCAGAAAAATTCAAAAAATATTTTTTTTATGCATATCTTCTAAAATGAAACAGATATCTGTTAGTTTCTATCAAAAAGGAATAACATTCATATCAAACATGTAAAAAGACAGGATAGACCCACTTAAGCTCGGTTACAGAATGATTTCCTTTCGGAAAAACATTAATCAACAGGATGAAGGAAGCATAAAATCTTAACAATATCCATTCTTTAAGCTAAAAATAGCATTGAAATGTAAAGAAAAGTAGAAAATACAAAAAAAAAAACAACAACAACAACAAAAAAATACAAAAACAATACAAACAAACAAACAAACAAACAAAAAGCACACAACAAATGTAAACAAAAACAAGAAAACAATATAAAAAACCACGCACACATAAAGACTTAATAGAACAAGACAGGATAAAATTTGACCTTTAAGTAAATGGTATACTTCATCAACAGTCCAAAAGAAGTGGGAGCTTTCGTGATTATCAGCGGATAACTGAAATCCCACTTTGGGGAGATATAACTTTATAAAAAAACTACCATACAATATCTTTGGAAAAGACTGCAAATCTTTGTGAGACATCAATCCTCCCTTATAGAATTCACTTTGAACATTGAACTCATTTGCGAAGTAAACAGACAAAATTTTCAGTAATATACAATGCCCAAAAATCTCAGTGATAATATTATCGATGTTTTTTCTGTAGGTCCCTTACTGGATCCTATGCTGTTTAATTACAGTGAAGAAGGAAGGCATGCTTATAGAAATGGCTGTCAATCTGAGGACATTATTAATGAAATGGACAAATTAAAGCGTGCAGATTTAGTTATATTTCAGTTTCCTTTGTACTGGTCTTCTGTACCAGCCATTCTAAAGGGTTGGTTTGACCGAGTGCTTTGTGATAGTTTTGCTTTTGATTTTGAAACACAGAATGTACTTGACCAAGGATTTATGAAGGTAAAGAGTCACTTATTCTTTTAAGAACGTTTAATGTAAGCAAACAACCCTTGAAATCCTAATCTATATGGAAACAAAACGTGCATAGAGTGATTGAACAACTCATTTGAAATTTCCACATGTTCATGGCCTACCAAAGAAAAAAAAGAACACAGTCAAAACCTTTAGAATAAAAAAAAAACACTATGACAACAAAAAGAAAAAAATTGCAATCACATGCCACAATATTGGAAAATTGAATATTGCCATCGAAATGAAATCGTCCGAATACGAATACGTCTTCAACCGCATTTAAGCATGATTACCTTCTTCCAAAGTGATTACATAATAAGAAAAGTCCCCTGTTGACATAACACCCCGTCATGCAGGATAAAATTTTGTCATGCAAAATTTAACTTCGTTTGATAAATGTGCAATATAATATGTTATATAACGCACATTAATCGTGCGTTTGCCAAAAAAAGTTTACTAAGTGCAAATCTAAATTGATCAATTTAAATAACGGGAGACATCAACAAAATTGAAGGCTTCAAATTACATCTGTACCAAGTCAGGGCCTTTGCGGGCCGATTTTACCTGATTTGTCTTTGTCTCGTGGACTTCGGCTCTTGACAACTCTGTTCGGTAATTTTGTTATTAACTAATCTGCTAGGGAACTCCATAGGAAAAACAAATAAGACAACAAACAAACGTAACCTACGATAGGAACTTGGGACAGCCGGACTTGGTACCGGCACTATTAAAAGACAGCAACAAAAATAATTAAGGAGTGCTCGCTGCTAAACTACGTACCGGCCAGCATAAAGAGTCTCGTCTGCTGGTAAAACACAGTTGCACTGCACAAGAAACATGTTAAACAAAACACGATATTTCAATATCATCTTCACTGAATGTGGATAAGAAGTATTTCCGAATAAGACTCCATACGAATCGAGAAACAAATATTGGAGTTTGTCTCTTCTGCAGTGTAGAGTCCGTAAAAAGATTCCCGTCCAAGATATCTGGTATGCTCTCTATGCATTTCAGTTATGGTGTACTTGTTCTTGAATTTCTTTCCAGATGTTCTTTTTTTAATCTGCATTGAAGAGACACAATTTGTCGAAATGTGCAAATCCAGAAACTAAATTCACAGTAACTTCGGTATTCTGTTATTTATTACCACTGAGCCAATGTCACTGCTGATGGACTGTTAGTCCACAAGGGTATTCACCAATCCAGTAGCCAGTACTTCGGTGTTGGCCAAAAAAACCCGATTCTATTTGAAAACTTGCAATATCTAAATTTAGGTAATTTTGTTCAAATCTAAGGAGTATCTCTCTCCTGCATAGATCTGTCCTTAGATGATTTTAGCTTTCCTTTTTAGATCCTATTGGTAATTAGATATCTATCAACTTTTACACATATTTCATGGACTTCCAAATGTTTTGATTTGTATAAACTGTCTAAATGTACATATACAGAATCTAGATTTACAGTAACTTATGTATTTTGTCACTCATATTGATACACTATCATACTTCCAAATACTGACATTTTATATTTTTTGTAATTTCAATATATTCTGATCACCTATTTATTGTGCCCACATCTCATGATTTTACTAAACTTTACGACAAACGTGATGATTTCGACTTTCCAATAGTGAACTTCCCGTTTTTGAGCAGTAATATTCTTTCTTCTCCGGCATATGGCATGTACATTTCACAACTCATTCGCTATTGCCGTGCATGTAGTTTGTACAGCGATTTTGTCAACAGAGCGAAATTACTGTCTCAAAAACTTATACATCAAGGGTATGTTCAGTCACTGTTGCAATTGCCACTACAGAAGTTTTACGGTCGTCACCACGATTTGACAGACCATTACAATGTTTCGGTTTCACAAATGAGAACAGATATCTTTGGGTAGATCCAGTTTGTTACCGGACTGACTAACACCGACTGTGACAAAACCAGACATTTCACTGGCAGTGTGACGGGTGCCACGCCTTCCGGAGCACCTGATGATACCTCAGTTTTTATAGGGGTTCACACTGCTGGTGCTTTAGTTTTTGACGTTCTTGTTCTTTTTTGTTTATTTGTTTTGTCTTTGTCATACTGTCTCAATTCGTGTTGCTATGATTTGCCGTGATTTTGGATTTATGATTTTAGAATTTCCCCTTTCCTCGTTCTTGCTTCGGTATTCGTTTGCCGATGTATTTTTATGCCTAGTTTTCTTACAATTGACTCGATAGTGCCCTGTGGTTATTTATATGTTGTGTTTGTCTTCTGTTTGGGTCTTTCTGTCGGGCAACGGATGATAGCGATTATAAGAACACTAATTTGCCACTTAATTGCATGTTTGTTGACGATCCCGCATCCATGACATAATAAACATGGATGTAGCGTCGTTCGACATCTAGCAATGAATTCTGCTCAAACTGGTGCCTGGGGCCGTCTTGAACTTACTGTGAGGTATGAGCTAGCTCATTGTTGAAGGCCTCATGTTGACTTCAAGATGAAGAACAATAATAAAAGCGTTGTTCCATTGCTTGCTTTTACCATTTATTTGTAGAGACTTTGTTTCATGTGCATTAATTCCAAATCCCTTCACTGATTGGGATACCAACCGTTATATCCGTACCGTAAGAGTATTTTTCTTAGCAAACAACGGCAGTAGAATGCCGAAGGAACAAGGGAAGCGATAACTACAAAAATCGAAGTCCAAAGACATGGCAAAAACGGTAACAGATAAAAACAAAGACAAAACAAGGACGTGAGACAGCTACAATGCACGGAAATAAAAAGATAACATTAAAAACTAAGGCACTCATAGTGTGAACTCCCATGAAAACCGGGAGTGACATCAGGTGCTCCGGAAGGGTAAGCATGTCCTGCTCCGCTAGCGGCACCCGTCACACCATCAGTGAGTCAATCCAGTAGCCAGTTGATAGTGGCATATATAAAAATAAAAACCAAGTGAAGATATCCATTAGATATTTAGATAATTAATAACAACTTTAATCGTTGTAAATTCATTTTTTGCAACACGTTCAATTTGAAAATTGATAATTTTATTTAGTTCACACAAATTTCACATGATTTTGAACATAGACACACTGCATAGACAAAGTGGGCATGATGGTGTATCGCTTTGAAGAATTGAATGTACATTTCTGGTTTTGTCATTTCAGAATAAAAGAGCAGTTTTATCTATGACAACAGGCTGTACAAAGAATATGCTGTCACCCACTGGTCTAAGCAGTGACATTAACGTATTACTCTGGCCAATTCAGGTAAAGACGTGTTCTTTGTGCTTTACTTTTGTCAATATGCTACATTTTGAACAGATATATCATGATCAGGAGGGGTATCTGCCAAAAATTGCAAGTCACGGGGCGGTAAGATGTCCCAGGCCTGATAGACGAGGGAAATTAAGACCCAAGACTTGAATTTTTGGCAAATACCCCGACGCTGATGACATATCTGTTTAATTACACCAAACGTCCCAATCATTAAAGCGCACACATGACCCCGGTACAAATACGTCGGTGAAGGGTATTTGCCCAAAATTCAACGGCTATTTACCAATCAGAATGCAGCTTACTTACATAAGGTGTAATTAATTTATCAAGCTCTTATTATTCCTGTTCACGGAATAATAGGTGTGAGATCATTTTTAGTACGGCAATATCAAACCAGAAAAATTAGAAACCTCGGTCGGTTATCTCCCTTTACCAAGTAAGTTATATACAGTTTAAGTGGAGATAATTTTTTTTTAAATATCAAAAGAGGATATTAAAATTATCTCCACTTTGAACCATACAAAACTAACTCGGTACAGGAAGTTTCTCATTGAAAAAATTATAAAATTCCTTAAAACGAGCAATTAGTTTGACCAATTACTTTTGAGAACATCACACCACCATTAAAACTGCATTGTGCAACCTTAAATTATTACTTTCGTCCGTTAACAATTCTAACCACAACTTCACTGAGAGATTAAGCATGAACATTTTGAGCTAGATTTTACGTTTTCACGGATTTTACTCGCTGACTGTTTGACGGCTGTCGTTTACGGAACATGATATGTTCACCATTCCGGAGAAGTTACTCTCTTTTTTTAGGGCTCACACTGTGAGTGCTTTAGTTTTGAATGTTTTCTTTGTGATTTTTCTTGTTTTTTGTTTTGCCAATGGCAAGACATTTAAAGTTCTTGGTATTATTATTTTCAATAATGTAATCAGAATAGCCTGTATATCCCTCTTTATCAGATGAACAGTAACTTCGGTATTTAGTTATTTGTTACCACTGGGTCGATGCCACTGCTGGTGGACTGTTAGTCCCCGAGGGTATTCACCAGCCCAGTAGTCAGTACTTCGGTGCTGACCCGAAAGCCGATTATTTTTGAAACCTTCCAATATCTAAACTTTGTAAATTTTATTGAAAACTAAGGAGTATCTCCCTCATGCAAAGCTCTGTCCTTAGCTGATTTTGGCTTTAAATTTAGATCACTTTAGTTATTTGTTCTCTATCAGATTTTAAACATCTTTGAGTTGATGGTCTTCCAAACGTTTAGATTTTATCTGCACTGATGAGACATAAGTTGTCGAAATGCGCATATGCAGAAAGTAAATTCACAGTAACTTCGGTATTTAGTTATTATGAATCAATCTGAAATCACAAACAAATAATGAAAAGTGACAAAATGAATCGTGTTCCTGTATTTTCTTTAGGCGGGAAAAACTTTTCACCCAAAGAAGAATTAATCAAGTTGACCAAAGGAATACAAATTCATTCTTATGGATTCCAAAATACACAAAGTTTGAAGAAAAGAAATGACAACTGTCAGCACCTTTATATTACTATGGGTTTCAACATAAATAACAAAATACCAAACTTGTAAATTTAGTATTTGCATATGTCCGTTTCGACTGTCTATGTCTCTTCAGTGCAGATCAAATCAAAATATTTGAAAGACCATAAACAAAATATTTGTAAATGCTGATTGAGAACACACACAAAAAAAACAAAAAACAAATAGGATCTAAGTGAATGCCAAATCAGATAACAACAGAGATTTGCACAAGGGAGATACTCATTAGTAACAGTAAACCAGAGAGGCGTCGACCAAGTCTTAATGAAGCAAGAAGATACTGAAATAGCAATTGATTTGGGTTTACTGAGATATTTATTACGATTTAGTTAATGACATGTGCCGGTGGACTGTAAGTCTCCGAGATAATTTACCAACTCAGTAGACCGCTTGCAATATAATTACCGGTTTTAAATTGGACTTAACACTGTCGGATCTTTTGTTTTTCTTTGTGTTGTCTTGTATGTCGCACATCCCATTTGTTTAGTTTTGTCTCGTTAGTTATGAATGTGGTACCGATTTATCCTTGTTATTGCACGAATATTCAATATACTCACAGAAGCTTTTCAAACTTTTACCTTGGTACAGTTTGAGGTAGCACGTACCATGAATAATAATTGGCTTTATCTTAAGGTTAAAATGATATTAACCAATTATCAGTCACAAAACAGACCTTTCAATACCATTTTCCAGCTTGTTGTGTGACGGCATATCATGCTTATCCTTCCGGAGCACCAAATGATACGTCATATTTTTGTCGAGGTGCACACTGTTAGTGCTTTAATTTTGGGCGTTCTTGTTCCTTTTGTTTGACTTTGATTGACGTGTTTTCGATGTTTGATTTTGAAATTTCCCCTCTCCTCCTTTTTGCAATGTATTAATGTAAAAGAATTGTTAAAAGACTCACTGCCTCGTGCAAATCTCTGTCCCTATCTGATATTTTGCCTTTGTTTAGGTCCTATTGATTATTCGTTCTCTTATGAGACATAAGTTGTCGAAATGCACATATGCAGAAAATAAATTAACAGTAACATCGGTATTTTGTTATTCCCAGATATTAAACATATTTTGGGTTTTGTTCTTCCTAATGATATTAGATGTACTCTGAAGGGACAAAGGTTGTCGAAACGGCCATACGCAGAAATTAAATTTACAATAATTTTGGTTTTCAATCATTTGTGATACCTGCATAACGGAACTGACAACCAAACTGGTAACTGACAGTCCAAAAAAGTAAAATCCAAAGAAAATTGCAACACACCACATAAGTACGACACAGAAAAAATGGAGACACAAACCCGGATGAAAACATGGGCACAATTTAAAATCAGAACACCCCGTGTTTTAACATATGTTAATTCAGGTATAATAGTCAAATCCAGAAGAGGGGGACAATCTAAAGCTGTTAAAGGAAAATATTTCTTGTCATTACCACTTTATTTTGCTAGTGCTGGTACCAAATATCTCAATAGCAGTCCACAATATTGGAAATTAAATTTTCAAATTTTAAGGCACAAATCGTTCCCTTTGCATAACGTTATTTTGTTGATTAAAATCTGCCTGTCATATTGGAAAGTATGCATTTGGTGAAAAAGTTATAACTTTGTGCCTGTGTTTTGTTCGGAAAAAGGGATAGATTAAGCACTATTAGGTATGAAGAATAATGCGAAGACTTTTTTTGAGTTGTTGAAACATGAAATACTTCAGTCGTAGAATGTTTTTATCACTCTTAATTGTACCTTTCGTAGACTAAGACTATCTTATTTCTGGGGAACCGTATCAGATTCATTTCACACAGGCACAAAAGTACTACTGAAATACGTTTTAATTCGTTTAATGCAATGACTCTTGAAACTTTCAAACTTTTTATTTCACTAAAGGCCCCACATGAGGCATAATAGTACAATATTACACATGTAAAATATGGAACAAACATATATACATCAGAATTGGTATATGCAGATGGAAGTTGAATATTTTTTGCAAATTACTGATATATCTTTTTCTTTTTTCTACTAGAGTTATTTCCCTTTGAGCATATTTCTGTATATTCATAAATTCTGTGCGTTTTTAAGCCAAACAAAAAAAAAAGTCTCCATTTCTTTTTATATTTTTAATCCATACTGTGGTAAAATATGCACCCTTCAAAATTTAACAAACTTTTTGTTTTCGTCATGATATTTGTGTATATTTATCCCAAGGTATGCCAGAATAATTCAGTTATTTTTTTCTACTGTGATTTCAGTATGGAACATTGCGTATGTGCGGCTTCGACGTACTCAAACCACAGATATCTTACGGAACGAAACTCGTAGATGAATCAACAAGACTGGGATATATAGAAAATTGGAAGTCTCGATTACAAACAATTTTTGCTGAAGAGCCATTATTATTTCCACAATTGTCAGACTTTAATCCTAAAACATTACGACTTCATGAAGAGAATGGCAGAAAGCAAGCAAGTTCTATAGGACATCGACGTTCATTAAAATCACAATCAGTACTTACCAAGAACTAGTTTCATTTCTTGAAAACCGTCCAATAGTACACAGAATATTTTATTTATTAAATTATTTGTTTCATGTCTTCATGATTGATTGAATGAATGAATGACATCTGAGTACTTCCAATGCATGAAATTGATTCATTAGCAACAACTTATCATACAGTATGTGTTCACGGAACGCAAAATAACTCGGAAGGAAAAAATCTATTTGTTCAACAAAGTACTGAGTTTGCACTTACACTCACTTTACGTCTTTATTCGTCAAATAATGCTCAGTTTAGCCCGATCTTTGTTACCAATGATTTAAAGTGGATGTTCTAGTCATGTAAACTGAATTTTTGAGCAACTCTCCTTTGGTCAGCAGAATGATTTCAAATCTCAATGGATACTTGTAATTCTCGTGGAAAGAAATATTAAGCGTTTCCGAAATGAATTTGTTCCTATAAAATTGATACAAATATTTTTAAATATCCAAACTCTCATAAATGGACTCCAAACTAGATGAGAAGGTATGATAGTATGATAATTTAATAAAAATAATTGTCAGCATCAGTTGTCAATTGACTTATGATTAACCAAGACGGAGCAAATTAACCAGATCAAAAAATTAAGTTTACAGATGACGATTTCATTTTAGATATTTTATTTTGTGTTTGAACTGTTTATGAGAATCATTATTAAGCATGGACTAACCTGTAATACCAACAAACAAGGGGGATCACCAATCCATTTGTGGTTCGGTAGAGGTCCTGAAGCCGACTTTTAAAAAAAATTACAGTATATAAAATTAACAAAATTTAGGAGTACCACATTCTGAAAAGCTCTGTATTCAGCTGTGTTTAGCTTTAGTGCCCTTTTGACTATTTCTTTTATGTCATTTTTAAACATCTCTTCATACATGGAGTCTTCAAAAAACCTGTCGGACTGAAATTTTGACATTTTTTATTTTATTATCGCTGAGCCTGAGTCGATACATCTAATATTTAACTTCAGAGTACCAATTGCCCAGTCCAACTGACTGGAAGGTAAAATTTTGAAAATATGCAACTTCACAAAAAAATAAGAATATACAAACCTTCAGCTTGTAAAAAACTATCCTGAACTGATTTTGGCATACTTTTCCATTAGATTTTTTTCTCTGTCATTGAAAGCATCCTTTGATGAATGATTTTCAAAATATTTTGATATCGATAAGTACTGATGAGACATAAGCTGTCGAAATGGCGATATACAGAAGTCAAACTTGCACCAACCGTTATTCGTTACTTGTATATAGCAATGACTCATTACTTTCCTCGTTCTTGCTTCTGTATTCGTTTGTCGATGAATTTATGCAAGCCATTAATATATGGAGATCCATTACAGGTAGATTTATTAAACAATGTCATCAACTCTTAAACAAACTTTATGCAATGTCGAATACTGGTGTAAAATGTACAATAATGTACAGTTTGTAGTAATCAGGCATCTGTGCTTGTAAGTAGTCATTGATTGCAATACATATAATCCATCTTGATAAATGGCACAATATATCCGTACTCGTATAATATTTAAATGTTCTTTGGTCCATGGGATTTGTTGTAAGACCTTGTCTCTTTCTTAGACTTCGTACATTCGTAAATACCAAAGTTGCTGTAAATTTAGTTTAATTTAGTTTCTGCAGTTGGTCATTTCGACAACGCATGTTTCTTCAATGCAGATAAAATCAAAATATTTGGAAAACCGAAAAAAGATATAGAATAAATAACCATTAGGATCTAAAAGGGAAACCAAAAGCAGCTTTGATTAATTGATCTAGCGCTTAAATAGGCCAGTTTAACATTCCCCGTTAAAAAATGGATGACTGATGATTTGACTCTATCAATCAATGATCAAATAATCATCAAGATACATTTGATTAAGTAGTCCGTCCTTGGTCTATTTACCTTTTACTTTATTGACTACTTTTAGAGATGGTCTAAAACGCTACTGTGATAAAACCTATTCTTTATTTTTCACCTTCAAATTTAAGGGACAACTGATACACCAAATTCTCCCGATTTTGCTTCATACCTTGACATTTTGTTATACACTGTTGAATACATGTACGTATTGAATCTAGGATATAT
>MJUU01023358.1:0-10108 GCA_002080025.1 Modiolus philippinarum
CTAATTTGCATATGTAAATTAGATTTTGTGACGTCACTAATTGGATTCACGGAAACTCCTATACTTTGTTTGTAGGTGTCTGTAGTCCTATATCTTTTAAATAAAATTAGGCCACCTTGATCTACATGTACATGTCATGCTTTAGTGATAAGAGTTTAGTTTTTGTAAAAGTCTAAATCTCATGCCTGCAGTACTGATTTTTTTCAGTATTACAATGTAGATGTGCTTGGTTGGTCACATAGCTCTTTTTCAGATTACCTTGACCTACATTGACTCTGGTTAAGTTTTTGTAAAAACAAAATTCAGATACTACAATTGAAGAGGATTGATATTTTATCAGTAGATGTGCTTGTATACATGTAGTCATAAAGCTGCAAATGAAATTAAGTCTCCTTGATATTATGTACATGTAAGTAGATGTACATGTATAGTCACAGAGCTCAAGATAGAAATTAGGTCCCTTGACCTACATTTCATGCCTGTGTGACTAGAGTTTGAGTTTTGGTAAATGTCCAGACTTCATGCTTGTAGATACTGTACCTCTTACGTCTTAGGATACTGATATTTTTTTAACAGATCTATGCTCTTGTAAAGACTCAAAAGAGCTCAATTTCAGATTAGAACTTATCTTGACCTACATTGACTCAGTCTCAGGTTAAAGTTTTTGTAAAAGTCTTAATCCAGATATAATAAAGTGGAATTATATTTTATCAGTATATAAGTAAGTAAGTAATTTTTATTTATAGTCGGGTAATACACATATAACAAATAACATAGGCTCTGAAAGAGCTTTTATACCGACTTACATAAATAACAAATACATCATTACATTAAAACATACAAGCATGCATACAATGTTAAATAATGAGGATAAAACACAAATACACTTAAAACAGAGTCACTAAACACATAAAAACATCACATATATATATGCTTGAATAGTCACAAAGCTCAGGATAAAAATTAGGTCCCTTTGTAACCTTAATTTCAATCATGGGTGACTCGAATTAAAATTTTGTAAGAGTCCAGATCTTAGATAATGAAATTTCTGAGGAATTATGCATGTATTTTGCCAATAGATGCATCTTGCATAATAAAATATCTCCAGTCAAAATTTAGGTTACCTTGACCTTCATTCTTCAGATGAGTGACTTGTGTTTAAGTGTGTGTTGTATTCCAGATCTCAGCTACATGTTACAACAACTTTAGAGGGATAATATTTGTCAGTAGCCTAGATAAACTGGAATATGTATGAGTTTTCTGATAAAAATTAAGTCAAATTATCATCACTATCAGTTTATGTACTGATGTACGTTATGTACATGTACACAACACTGTTGCCTGTATAGATATAAAGAATGGAATTTACTATGATCCTTTAACCCATGCGTCTCATTATTAGTTCTGTAAAAAATTTTTTACAATTTATTTCTTTGATAACCAGATACCGTTAACTCCAAATACAGGCATCCTCTATAATTTTTATCTGGAAGAACTTGGCTGATCATGCCATTATTGAGGTTTTGTTTTGTGAACATTGTACAACCAAGGTACAATAATTATTCTGAATTTTCTGGAATGGATTACCAATATTGTGAAAATAAATAAAAACCTGAATGTTGATGTACCAGGTAATTCAAATTTCGGGTTATATAATTGTAATTTGTAGTTTTAAATGCCCTGCCACGAAATTGGAAGGGGCATATAGATTTACCCTTGTCGGTCAGTATGTCCCACTTTTAATTTTAGCATTTATGTCCATAGTTAAGTAACCTGAAGTGATATCTTTAGGATATTGAATCATAACAACCTCTATGAGTACTACCCAATGCACCAATAATTAGGTAATGACCTACATTTCATGGTTGAGTGACTTCGGTTAAATTTTGCATTTATGTCCATTTCTCATCAACTCTACATGATACCATTATGAAATTGCATCATAAAATTCACCTCAATGAGTAGCACCCAAAGCACTAACAATTAGGTGTCCATGACCTACATTTCACACTTGAGTGACTTCGGTTAAATTTTACGTTTAGGTCCATTTCTCATCAACTATACATCTTACCATTATGATATTGCATCATAACATTCACGTTAATGAGTACTACCCAAAGCACTAACAAGTGGATGTCCATGACATACATTTCACACTTGAGCGACTTTGGTTAAATTTTGCGTCAAGGTCCATTTCTCATCAACTATGCATGATACCATTATGATATTGCATCATAACATTCATCGTAATGAGTACTACTCAAAACACTAACAATAAGGCGTCCATGACCTACATTTACATTTCACACTTGTGTGACTTTGGTTAAATTTTGCGTTTAGGTACATTTCTCAGCAACTATACAAGATAACTTTATAATATTGCCTCATAATATTCACCTCTATAAAGACATGTACTACCTAAAGCACCAACAATTAAGTGTTCATGACCTACATTTCATGGTTGAGTGACTTTGGTTAAATTTTGTGTTAATTTCCATTTCTCAACTACTATACATGATATCTTTATAATATTTCATCATAATATTCACCATTATGAGTTCTACCTGAAGCATCAGCAATTATGGTGTTCATGACCTGTATTTCATGGTTGAGTGACTTTGGTTAAATTTTGTGTTTAGATTCATTTTTACCTAACCTGACCCAAAGGGTCAGTGTGAACTATTGCCATCATTTGGTATCCGTCGTCTGTCGTCCGTCCATTAATTTTTCACATTTTCATCTGCTCCTCTGAAACCGCTGAAGCAAATTCAACCAAACTTTACAGGAATAATGTATGGAAGGTACTTTACAAAAAAATTTAATTTCATTTAGATCAGATAAAAAACATGGCCACCCAGCACCGAACATAGTTTAACATTGGATCTGTGGGAAAAATCACATTTTCATTTCTTCTCTGAAACCACTAGTACTGAAGCAAATTCAGTCAAACATTACAGGAATGATGTACTAAAGGTCCTTAACAAAGATTGCTCCTTTCATTAGGATCTGATTAAAAAACATGGCCGCCAGCACGGAACATAGGTAAACATTAATGGACCTTATGGGAAAATCACATTTTCATCTTCTCCTCTGAAACCACTGAAGCAAATTCAACCAATTACAGTAATAATGTATGGAAGGTCCTTTACAAAGATAGCTCATTTCGTTCTGATCCGATAAAAGACATTGCCGCCAGCGTGGAACTTAGGTTTAACATTTGACCCCATGGGAAAAATCAAATTTTCATCTTCTTCTTTGAAACCAGTGAAGCAAATTCAACCAAACTTTAAAGAAATGATGTATGGAAGGTACTTTACAAAATTTTTCATTTCTTTTAAATCTACAAAAAACATGGCCTCCAGTACAGAACATAGTTTAACATTGGAGCCGGTATGAGAAAACAATCCTTTTCATCATCTTCTCTGAAACTATTTAAGCAGATCTAACTTAATGCATAGAAAGTCCTCTTCAAAAATTACTCATTTCAATGGGATCAAACAAAAAACGTGGGTTGGTAAAAAACTTCATTTTTGGTCATGCATGGCATAGAAGTATTTTGTCAGGTGAGCGATACAGGCTCAGTCTCTGAGCTTCTAGTTCATCAACTATTCTTGATATCTTTATGATATGGCATTACAATATTCATCTTAATGAGTACAACATAAAGCACCAACAATTAGGTGTCCATGACCTACATTTTACACTCGAGTGACTTCGGTGAAGTTTTGTGTTTAGGTCCATTGCTCAGCAATTATACATGATATCTTCATAATATTGCCTCATAGCATTCATGGTCACTCTTTTGAGTATTCCCCTAGGCCCCAAAAATTAGGTGTCAGTGTTCATTTCATTTTATGACCTACATTGAATTCTTCAGTGACTATATCATTTATCATGTTTTACCAACTATGCATAATATCCTTATAAAGTTGCATTATTATAACAACCTTTATAAGTGCTTTACGGTTCCCCATTTATAAGGTTCCATGAGGGACTTGGGTTAAATGGTCTAAAGTTCATTTATCCACTAATAATGCCTATTGCGGGGCATCCCTGTCTTATAGACACATTCTCTAGTTTTTTTACCCATTTCATTGGAAAGTCCTATCAAGAATGTCTTTCTAGTCAGTTTTTTGCAAAGATTTGCACATTATAGACATTTTTTGATTCATCTTGATAAGATATTAGATTGATGATAACAAAACTATTATAGTGTGAAATCTATAGGTTACAAGTGCGCAAATATTTACAATGCATTTTCCATAGGGGGGTTCCCCTGTTTGGCGATTATCTAAAAATAGAAGAAGGCTTTTTTCCATCCCGGGGTCCTGAAAATGATAAGTACTCATACAGATCTTTCGAATTCCAAAATAAAAAATGGGGGTCTATGCGGCGATTCTTGGTGTAAATTGAGGCTCAAAAAAGGGTATATTGAAAATAGTAAAATATTTTTATGTCGACCAAATCCCATAAAAGGTCAAATTATCATCTCTGGGTTACATTGTTGAAATCAGATTTCCTATAAATCGAATTGTAACATGACAAAGTATTCTAATTTAAAAGTTTTAATTTTATTATCCACCAATCGTAAGAGTTGCAGTGCTTAATACTGAATACAGCTTTGGGTTCAAAACTGGATCCCTGTTCGAAAGTCAATATTTGCGCACTTGATACCTATAGTCTAGTGCTGAAAGGGAGGTAAATCAAAGAGAAAAATTGAGTTAGTTCCCATTTATTGTTAATAGTGATTACACAAGTACATGAAGTATTTTGATTTTATTTTGCTCAAATAATTTATGGTGTCATTCACCCTCCTATTAAAAATTCATCACTGTTTTTTTTATTGCTTGATATGTCAGATTTTTAGCTCGCCGGGGACGAATGTCCGGAGAGCTATTGTCATACCCCCGGCGTCAGCGTCAGCAAAACTTTAACCTGGCTTGTGGAATGGAGACCTGTATAGGTAGGATGTTGATATTTGGTATGTGACTTCCTTGTGATGAGAGCTTTCTTGTGGTACCATATTTGTAGACATTTTGACCTTGACCATTTGGTATGTAACTTCCTTATGATGAGAGCTTTCTAGTGGTACCATATTTGTAGACATTTTGACCTTGACCAAAAACTTTAACCTTGCCTATAGAAGGTAGGCTTTTAGTGATAGGGTGTTCATAGTTGGTATGTATTTTCTTATGATGAGAGCTCTCTAGTGGTATACCATATTTGTAGACATTTTGACCTTGACCANACCCCGCAAGCCGGAGATACTGGGTCCTATTTCTATATCCCGGGGTTCCCTCGGGGTCCTCTGTTAGGATGGCTCATACTCCAAGCTCAGAGGATGCTGCGGGCCTATTCTTCAGCCGGGACCGCGCACGGCGGCCTTGCCTACAGAAGGTAGGCTTTTAGTGATAGGGTGTTCATAGTTGGTATGTATTTTCTTATGATGAGAGCTCTCTAGTGGTATACCATATTTGTAGACATTTTGACCTTGACCTTGTCTTGAGGGCAATTTTTTTAAAAACTTTAACCTTTCCTATAGAAGGAAGCCTTTTAGTGGTAAGGTGTTCATATTTGGTATGAAACTTCCTTATGATGAGAGCGTTCTAATACCACCATAGTTTTAGACATTTTGACCTTGACCCTGCCCTTAGGGCAATTTTTTGAAAAATTTTAACATTGCTTCTGGAATTAATAGGGTGTGCCATATTTGGTATGTGACTTTCTTGTGTTGAGAGCTTTCTGATTTTACCATATTTGTAGACATTTTGACCTTGACCTTGCCCTGAGGACAATTGTTAAAAAACTTTAACACTGCTTCCAGAATTAAGTTAAGTGGTAGGATGATCATATTTGGTATGTGACTTTCTTGTGATGAGAGCTTTCTGATGGAACCATATTTGTAGACATTTTGACCTTGACTTTGCCTTTAGGGCTATTTTTTAAAAAAAAACTTTAACCTTGCTTCTAGAATTAAGTTGTTAAGTGATAGTGTGTTCATATTTGTTATGTGACTTTTTTGTGATGAGAGCTTTCTGATGGTACCTTTCTATAACTTTCAAATTTATTGTGCATTGAGGTCACTCTAATCCTCGGCGAGCTATGTTGTCTTCTTACAACTCTTGTTTATGCCAAACATATGCATTTTTTTACTTGAATTTCATATTTATAAAAAATATATACTTTGCACCTATTTACCATACATGCCAATATAGGAAGCAGCAAGCTGATAGTTTGTCTACCGCTTGCCATCGGTGACATTAATTTTATTAATAAACAAATAGGAAGATAAGGTTGGACAACATGGTCAAGATGTCCCGTCTATAGTTATTCATATACAAATGTTATATTGGTTACAATAAAATGGATACTTTTGTGTATTGATTTTGATCCTTGTAATCTGTAAAAACGAAGGTGTTTATTTATGTAAATTTTCATTCCAAGAAGATGTTAATTTATGTTAGTTCCTCAAAATTCAACATCCAATTTGCTACAAATCCTGTAACTGAAGGAGATAAAGTAGCATTCATTAATATTTGATTAACTTGGTATAGTCCAAAGTATGGAAAAACACTTTTACAAAGAATATAAGCAAATGTTTTGAACTGTAAAAATATTTTATCAAACACTAATACTCCCTTAAAAAATAATGTATATCATTTATGTTGTAGTGAAGGAAAAATTTGACAATAGGGAGTATGACACCATCACGCAATTTGTAGCAGATTTCCGTCAAATGTTGGAAAATTGTTACAGATTCAATGGACCAGATCATTTTGTCTCCAGGAGGGCACAGAAGTTAGAAACCATGATGGAACAAAAACTGAACCTGTTGTCAAGGTAACTTTGAAGTTGAATTAAAAATAATTAGCAGTTGCCATATACATGTATTTATATAATTTTGCTACGGGCTGGCACTTTATTGCAAATAGTTTACCCAGAGCGACCAGCGAGGAGTAAAATATCACAAAAGTGCAAGCCCATGGTAAAAATAATATAAATGTATGACTACTGTTAATTATTTTGATTCTAATTGGACACTCATAAGGTGCAGATAGGAGATTTCATCCTAGTACGCATTGATGAATCACCATTTAACACTCTTAGTTTGTCTGTGATGTAAAACTATCTATGTTATCTAAAGTACCATTTGTTTATGAAGTTACTCATAAGTATTAACAGTGAAACCTGGTCTTACGGTCACCTTTGTATAGCGTTAACCTTTTCACAGTGGTCACATTTTTTGTTTCCCTACCAATTTTACTATATAAATGTAGTCTATATAATGGTCACCTCCTCAATGCCGTCAGTAGAATCGAGTCTGTTTCGTCAAAATTCCTACCTATAACGGTCATCACTCGCATTTTGTTTACATTGGAAGTATAATATTCATCTGGAAGTTAGTTACGTTAGGTAATCAGAAGTATTCAGAAGTATTCAGAATGTGAAATTTTGATGAATTTTTTCGTAATCAGCTGTTCAACGTGTAAACAATGTAATCAGGTTTCTTTAGGCCATGTATATTTTGTGTACAGGTGAAGTGGACATTCTTATTCCAAAAATAAACAACAATATGGAAATTTGGCTCCTTTATATAAATGTCACCAGCTTAATAATAGTGGTCATTTGTCCTGAATCCCCTGAGTGACCTTTATAGTCAGGTTTAACTGTATATGATAATGCATTTATTTTTACCATGGGTGATGGTACAAGGCGTTTGAAGGCTGTCATATTGGAACTGATATATAGCGGGTAATTTTCGCGACGTTTTTATTTTCTCTATATTCATGAGGTTTCAGGAAGCGTGAAATTAATGTCAGTGTATCTTTATACATGTCTTTTCCTTACACAATTTTCCATTCGCAAAAATGGATGACTGCTAAAATTCAATGCACCTCACCGGGTAACGAATCACGATCACGAAATTTGGCAACCATGAAAATTACCCGCTATAAGGTAATAGCATTTAGTACTGTAAATCATAATGTGGTGATTTTTCGCTATTTTCGCAGATGACAAAAGACCATGAAAATTAGTACCTGCAAATATCTCAGAAGCAATCTGAGAGATTATGAATTTTGATTTATTAGTTGTTCTTGAAAACTACAAAAATTGATACCTGCAAATATATCCCAGTTCCAGGAACTGCGAAAAATTGATAAGTTTGTAGTATCTACCATTCTATGGCATTTCAGTCGTACATGAACATGTAGCATGATTAAATATCAAAGTTATTACAAATTTAGTGTCTGCAATTTGTCATTTGGACACTTAAAATCTCTTCAGTGCAGATCAAATCAAAAGAATTGGAAAACTGTAAACCAAAGCTCGTATAGTACATATAATCAATATGATCTAAATGGGAATCCAACATTAGATGAGTACAGAGATTTTAACATGCAGTAAGTGTCTCTTGAAAAATAAATATTGATTTGACCTTACTTCTCTTGATTTAAGATGAATCGTAAAGGACAATGTGCGATAAGGGGTTGATTTGGCCCATGATTTCAGCGAATTTTTAAGTTGCACCACAAGATTTTCATCCATGTTTGTTTCAAAGCTTAGATCCCATTTATAGAACAAACACAAAAGTTAGAATCAATTACGTCACAATATGTATAGTTCTGACGTCATGAAAATGCTACTTTTGAGCATTTTCATAGAAATGTACCGAATTAGGCAGATTTCCAAACAGTTTTCCTAACCGGAAATATCGAGCACATTCAAGAACCAATTAGATAATTTACCAGCTTATTTGTACAAATGAATTGAACCTCTGATACAAATATTTTTGTGGTTCTTGCATGTGCTCAATATTTCCTGCACAGAAAAAGTAGTCAAAATTGATCAAATTTGTCATTTTTCTACAAAATCTTCAATTTGTCCCTTCTTCTACCCGCAAAAACTCAATAATCATGCATCAATATTTGAGAAATGTTACTGTTTACTTAAAAGCCATGCCAATAGAACATTCCAATGAGAAAATTCGATGAATCCAACCAAATTTATTTTTCAGGCCAAATAAGGCCCTAACCGCCCCTACTCCTTCCTAGTGGAGACAATTATTATGATTAATTTCGGTTGTTGAACATATTGTTGACCCTGAAATCCAACTTTTGCATTTACAGTGAAACCTGTATTACTGGGTACCACTATAAAACAGACACTTGCCCATAATTGGTCTGCACTGTACAACGCGACAGCAGACATTCTTTTTAGGTCTGAATTACCATAAAAAATCTGGATTTCACTGTCAAACAATAAACCTCTGTATAAAGGACACATGTCTGAGTGTATGTAGAGGGCAGTATCCTTTCTTCCCTTTGGTGTGGTTAGAATGTAGTCTGAGACATCTTCAACACATTGCAATAAATCCATGAAAATATTTTGTCACATTCACTTGCGATGAAATTGGTCAAGTTGTTAGACTATTGATAAAATTTAAAATCGTCTGTTCTTTTTAAGGCTAAAGCTGTAACCATTAATCAATGAATGATGATGATGCATATCTGTCTATGATTTTGGTATGGAATTTCTTGAATAAAATTTTCATCACAAAGTTGCATAGACATGATAGATAGGAAGATAGACAATATGTTTCAATTTTACACATGAAAAACCTATGACAAGATTTATACAATAGTGCAACAAATAATTATAAATTTGACTCTGTACATTTTAGAGAATTAAGAGAGAAGACGAGTATTTCAGCAACATCAGGACAATGCACAGATGAAAACTTCCCCGTTATACCAGGTATAGGTCTTGTGATTGATATTTTTGTATTTTTTAACCTTTGATATATGATGCTTGCCATATATTTTTTTTTTTTCTGTATTCTCATCATGCATATTTTTTTATGCCCCCGCGACGGGCATATTGTTTTACCCTTGTCCGTCCGTACGAATGAAAAACACAACTATTCATGTTTTTTGTCTCGCCTGCGACGAAAGTCGCTGAAGGCGAGACAAAGGTATAGCAATCCGGCGGCGGCGGCGGCGTAAACTTTTTTCTAAAACCTTCATAACTTTTCAAGGGTAATACATACAAACATCATCTTTGGTCCACAGCACCACCAAGTGATGACCTTTCCAGCAGCATATATTTT
>MJUU01023358.1:11158-22331 GCA_002080025.1 Modiolus philippinarum
ATGTTATAAGAATTGTTCATTAAATTGAGCCTTCCTTATCATGCTTATATCCTATGCATAATTATGATACTTCTAGTATGATGTTTTGTTGCAAATGTATGCTTGTTTATGTTTTTTAAGTATAGCCTTTTGCTCTTTCTCGGTAGTCTATCAAATGTGCATGCCTCTTTCCAACAAACAGGCTGGATTAAATTTCTGCCGGAGATTTCCTGTCATTTTTTTCAAATTCTATATTTTTTTTATGTTTAATGCTAATTTAATTTAATTGGAAAAAAATACTTCCATATGAAAGTGTTCTTGAGTCACAGTGGTGCCAAAAAAAAGAAGGAAATTGTACATTGGTCTAACATTGTTTTGATAGGTCTGGCAATCAGTGTATGACTGAAAGGCCATATGCCAATCAAATTTCAGACTGAATACCCATGTCTAGTATGTATGTTTTAGTAATTATAACTGTCAATTCTTTTCAGGCATGAGGCGAAGGTCAAGGGCAATAGTTCCACATGATTCTACAGCTTTACTGAACCAACTTAGAGTAGAGGAGATACAGAAGGAAAAAGAAGTAAGAAAGCAACAGATGATGGAGAGAAAGGCTGTGTTAGATGCTCATTTACAGGGAATGATGGAATGGGAAGACAAATTAATGGAGGATCATAAAGATGAGGTCAAGGCCATGTGGGAGGTAAGAAATGGTAAAAATAACCAGACAACAAGCACAATTCAAAATAAACACAAAAAGAGGTGTCCATAGTATTTGCGGACTGATTATGTAGACGTGGAAATTTTAGCAATTTTGTTGGACAAACATATGGTAGGGGCTTATTTATGCTGTGAATTTTTTTCAAATTCATAGAACCTTTTGGTTTTGTATAAAAAAACAATAATTGTTATCGTAGAGGAGTTTTGTGGATTTTTCTGATCGTGGAGGTAGCAAAAAGGTCACTTATTTTACCCTTAAACTGATTGGACATGTTGGAAGTTGCGCGTCCTTTTTAAAATGATGTCCATATCGGGATCTATCATGCATAAAATTTTAATTTAGCCCTCCCCCTATTATTGAGGTATGGTGATAAGATAGTAATACATTTCATGGGATCGCAAAAAGGATGTTATGTTTATAATAAAAAACTTTATTTATTAGAAATAAGAATAAGTCATGGCAGACAAACATGACCCTGAATATATTATACCATGATATACAGTGTTAAATGTTTACTTTCTTCTTTCCAAAAGAAAAAACTTAGAAAAAATGTTATCAGTATACAACAAATTTAACCTTTTCTTTAACTTATTTAAGGTAGTAGACCTAGGTTAAGGGACATAACTCTTAAAAATCATAGGTGAGTTTGTTGAAATCATTTTCATAAACAGATTCTAAGCCTCTGAGTAACATAGATGATTTTTTATTCTTTTTCAAGTCAATGCTTAAAAAGCATTGATGCAACTAACTATTTCAAACGTCTTACTGATTTAAAGAGTTTTCTCCCTTAACCTAGGTCTACTACCTTAATTCGTTTTGAAAAAGGTGATTTGCATATTCAATGTAATTGCAATTAAATGTCCTTTCTTTATTTTATTTCACTAAGTCTTGTATTTTATAAAATGTGTAATAAGTCTGCCAATATGTCTAAATATGAACTTTTTTATAGATCTTCATGTTTCTTTCAGCTTCCATCTATAGGTTTATTGTTGTTCCTGTGTCATTACCCATTTAACATTGGAGAAGTTGCACAGTTTGAGTTGGAACGATGTCTGTTTATGCCAAGAGAGAGTTCAACACTACAGAGAGTTATGACAACACTACTCAGTACTCCATTTCAAAGACACAAGTAATTTTACAATAATTTCAATGTTAAGTCATGTAAAATCTCGCATGACTGTGGCCATGTTTGTCTTTGACATCTCTTTCCATTCAAAAGTGGTCTTTTGTTACAATTTTTTATGCCCCTGTAAGGAAAAGTTTGGGGGGGGCATATTGTTTTACCCTTGTCTTTGTCCGTACTAATGAACAACACAACTATTGATGTTATTCAGGAATTTTGCAAGCAAATTCCATCTTCTTCAAAGGAATATAACTAACAATAAGTACACAAGCACATCTTTTGGAATATTCAAAATGGCCACAATTGCCATGGAAACTGAAAAAAGGCGGGAAAATTCAAAGTGCCTCAAATCGGGTGAAACTTTACAAGAAGGTGGTTAGCACCTATAGAAATGATTTTCGGTCGCAGAATTTTCAAAATGGTTTCCGTTTGCTATTGAAACAGGGTAAAGGCGTGAAAATTCAAAGTGCCTCAAATTGGATGAAACTTTATAAGAAGGTTGTCTAGGAGCCATAGAATTGATTTTTGGTCTCAAAATTTTCAAAATGGCTGCCGTTGCCATGGAAACTCGAAAAAGGTGGAAAAATTTAAAGTGCCTCAAGTTGGATGAAACCACAGGAAGGTTGCGTAGCACCCAAAGAAATGATTTTGGTTCTCGGAATATTCAAAATGGCTTTCCTTGTCATGGAAACTCGAAAAAGGCTGAAAATTCAAAGTGCCTCATATTGGATAAGACTTTACAAAAGGTTGCCTAGCACCCATAAAAATAATTTTTGGACTCAGATTTTCAATTGTATATTTTGTGGAAAAAGGGAGAGGCATATCATCGTGTCCATACTTGTACAGTGTCAACACCTGTATTGTATCCACACACACTTAAATTTGCACTTGCCATATTGATTGAGGATTTAATGAGCTTGAGCATAATTGGTTGGCATTGGGCGACAGCTCTAGTTTTAGATTAAATGTGATGTTTCCTTCTATTAGAACACTGAAAATATTGTCAAAGACATTTGTATTATGCCTTTGCTTGACAAGTGAGGGTTCTGTTGGAATACACTTGTCCATCTGACTGTCCTTCATTTAGTCCAATATTTTTTATTAGAAAATTCTATGCTCTGCCAGAATGGATTCATTTAAAATTCTGTATCCTGCTTTCTGTAGTTGTTTGTTGCTCTACATTATCATATTCCTGTGGGACTTTGAAAGTTTGGTAGGAGGGGAAGTATGCTTAGCATTACAATGCATGCAATTTAATGTTTTGTTCAATTAAAAAAAAAAGCATTTTTTGCTTTGTGTATAAAATCAAACGAAGTCAAAACTAGGTACAAGATGGAAGATCTAAAACCTGAAAATTTTCCTAATTAGAGCTGAGACTGGGGTGATTTTCTTTTTCTATATTCTACAGATCTGTAGAATTTGTCCATCTCACAGGTAACAAGTTCTCGCTGAAGCTTGAACTTTAAATTGTTTACCCGGTCAACAGTAGAACTATGATAACCAATGACTTGAAAGGATAGATTCTACTTTTCACCAATTATTGTTGTTTTTCAAACTTTCTAATCCATATGTTTTTGACTACAGCTACAATACCTTCCAACTCTTCCATACATTACATATCCTGAATAACTTGTCAGCAAATTTACAGTTGAAAAATCAAAATTTATTTTATGATTTACGATTCAACTTTGTTACAGTTTAAAGCTACATGTAAATATTTATATTAACTTATATAGGTTAGAGAAAACTGGTATGATGCCTTACAGAGTATGGAATGAAAAGTTGCGAGACAAAATGGCTCCCTGGTTTAAACTTCTGAAGGATTCCGAAGATCCTTACAAGGTACATTTTGTATATTGAAAAGCTAGTATATTTTTCCCAAAATAGTCTTAGTTTATTACAATGGTAAAAAGTCCATAACAAAAGGAATACTCATTCTGAATTTTTACTTGAAAATGCATTAGATATTTGATTTAATACTTTACATCTGAACAATTAAAATAAAACACTGTATATTAAGATTTTTTTGTGTTTGTTAAACTTTTACTTTATTTTATGGTTGGCAATCTTGCATGAAAAATTTAAGCTCTTAAATTTTTCTACCCTCTCAAATGCATTACATATATCGGTAAAACATGAATTACAAACACAGCAAGTATTTTAGTGGCCGGTTTTGACCAAATCTGTGGACAAAAGCTGACTCGAAACTAACCAATGGCATGCAAATTGTTGCCTTTGATACATTAACTGAAAGAAAAATCTGAAAATAAAAAAATCCAAAGAATCAAAGAAAAAAAATTTTTAAATGTAATAATGAAACATAAATATACTTTTAGATTCCTCATCAACTAAAGGAAGAAGTGGTTTAAAAATGTCTATTTTCAATAATGAACAAAGTCCTCTTTAGTTGTTCAACAATATTATTGTATTTATTATATATATATACATGATATATGTAAACTGTGCTATGTGTACATTTAGATAATGTTAATTGTAAGAAAATTTCTTTTTTACCTATGTTTGTTGCAGGTTGCTGACAAGTTTGGTATCGATCCCTTTCTGTTTCAAGTTGTTGGTAAGTAAGTTGGTGGGAGATGTAGATTTGACAGTTTGATACAATTTTGTTTGTAAAGCTTGATATTTGATGCCATCATAATTTTTAGATGTAAAACCAAGAATTTGTAGTCTAGCTGATAGGGACTGTATCTGATTGTGTTCAAATTGCCCATGCGAGTTTGTTATAGAACGGAGATAACCATGAAGTTGTTTAGGATCTTCAAGGATAAATGTTAAGATTGTCACAAATATCAATGGCATTTTAATGCTCTGCTTACATATCACCAGAAAATCTCAAAATTTCAGGAGTAAAATCTATTATAACATGAATGTGGTTGTCTGAACTTAACACAATAAATTTAATAAATAGGGTACAATAAATTTGAAAATTTAGATACAATGCTTTTATATGCAACAAAAGCATTGTATCTAAATAAATAATTGTATTAGCTTGTTGAAGTATTCAGTCCACAACTTTATATTGTATTTACGATCATGGCCTTGTGTAACAGTGAATCATGCTTTTTTAATGACCTCCAATTGTCCTCCTTGTAATATTAAAGTAATGTATTGGATAGCATTTTATCAGCCTAAGAAAAAATCACTAACAAAAAAAATACAAAAAACACATTTATTACTGTAAATCTATTAATGTTCGTAACCCTCACATGGTCAAACATCAGCATGTGGCAACCATTCTTGATAATTATTGTATATTGGGTATAGTTAATGGTTGTGTTTATTGTTGTTTTTTTTTAACAGGTAAGAAAAATCCAATGAGAAAAAAGAAATTCCATGAGATAAGTTTGTACAAGAAAGTGTGGATTTTAAAAAGTTTATGTGATAATTGTGTGGTAAGTTTGGTCAGACAGAATATTAGTAATGTCTGTGATTAATTTGAGCACTTTTATCCATTCTGGAAACTCACAAGAAATTTGCATGGTAAATGACATTATATGCAATATAGTAACTGCGTTTGTGTGTGGCCATTTTGACATATTTCATAATTTGTGAAAGTACTTTAAATAAGAACAGCCTCAAGGCAATACCAACACCAACATATGGCTTATCTTTTAAAGAGGAAGAATTTCTTAGTTTTGATTTAAGTAAACACATTTATTTGAGAAGAAACATACAAATTATATACAATATTATTATAGTGACAAAAGTATTCAGAAACAAGCATAATGATGCTTTTATAAATCTGTCCCAATATGAATAGGATGGAGTCAAAATTTCAAATATCCAGCTAACACTAAAGGGACTTGCAGTCCATAAGCATAAACCCAGTTCTTGCCAGGATACAGCTGAAGCATTGATTATTTCAGCATTAAATATCAATCAATCAATGAATTGTTGCATAATAAGTACAGGAATTGAAGTAAATGCTGAGTTTAACACATTGTAGTGTGTACAGTTTATGTTAAATGTGAGTTTAACACATTGTGGTGTGTACAGTTTATGTCTTTGAAGATAATTTATGTTTGATTCAGAAATATTTGTTAGTCCCACTCATGAAGTTGTGATGCATACATATTTATAGGTGGCAGATAACTTCAAAGTATTTTATTCTGTCATGTGAAAGGAACAAAGAATAAACTGTACATGATCAAACACAGTGTAATAAAGTCCTATATTTTGACAAAAGCTTTTTCAACCATTGATAAAAGCAAAAAAATATATACAGTCACATCATCACACCATTTTATTCCCCCTGTCAGTTAGGAAGTGATTGGACACATTTACTAACTTAGCCCTCATAGAACAAAGTAATGGCAAAACTAATTGAAAGGAAACTTTACCTAATATGACAGTCGGAACTTTAAAAAGTTGAGATACTTAAACATCGATGAATTGAAATAATAAAGCATAATTGTTTACTTTTAAGCTAGTTCGACACTAATATATGGTGCATTCGATTGGCGCATTTGCGAAACATGAGTCGGATGCGGAATCGACTTGATTTTCAAACCGGAATATTCCTGTATTGGCCTATTCACTGTGACGTCATAGTAGAATGACATACACTTTCCCGCGAATTAGCTCCCTTTTCCCGTAAATATTGTCTATTTCGTAAACTATATAAAGTATCTCTCTTAATTGAACAGTGACATATAGATTTTTTTAGCGAACAGATAGCTTAAGTGTATATCTCTGAAATATTAAAAAATAAAAAAAATCTATCTGATATTTATTTTATATGAAAGATTTACAATAAGCATGTTATCACAGTTCCCTATATATTCTTTGTAAATATTGCTGAAAAATACTGAATTTGGCCTAATTTTCAAAGCCAGATAACGGGAAAAGATTATTGGTGACATATCATTTTTATTTTATTTTTTGAATATATAGGTTAAGACCTACAAAATATCTTAAAAGAAAAAAATTCTGTCTGAAATTTTTATTAGGATCGAACTACCTTAAGGGATAACAAGTTTTAAAAGTGCCATAAATTTATACTTTGATTCAGTAGATTAAAGTATGATGTAAACAGTAAAGTTATACCAGGGTGATTTATTTTTTGAAAAAAACCCTTCAGGATTTGGGGAAAATTATTTACTTCATGCCAACTAAAACTGGAGTTATTTTGTTCAAGATTTCAGGAAATTAAACTCCATTGAGATCCTCATTTTGGCATCATCATTTTGATAAGTGGATTTGTATGTAATACTGTTATTTAGTTGAACCTTGACCTTTAGAGGCTAATAACGTAAATATGACTTGAAAAAGAAATATCAAAATTAGCGTCAGATTGGGCTTTGTGGAGGGAAATGTTCCTCTCTATTCTCTCTTAATCTTTGGATATTGAATTATGCTTAAATTGTATGTAAATGTATATTCAAAATGTAGAGAACATTGATATTTGTTCTCAGAATTGCAGTTAACCAGAATTTAATAAAATTACAAAACTTGATTTTTTTTACAGGAAAGTCAAGAATCTTTGGTTAAAACAATAGAATCTCAATACCCTGAGGAACAGAAAGAATACAGACTTGGTGAAGACACAGACGGCAATACATATTTACATTTCCCACAATTCTGTGGGGCAGATGTTCGGATATATCGGAGAGCTCACATTCCAGAACCTGAGTTTGATGAACCTGAACTTGAAGTAGAGGAGCCAGTGAAACATACAACAAAAAGAAAATCTGAGGTATTTACTTATACACTTATGTAAGGGACAGGAAGTGCATAATCTTTGAAAAAGTTGGTTTTTTTTTTATTTTTGGAGCATGATTTGTGAGATTCCACTGAAAATAAGTGTGAAAATAAATTTCTTTACATAAAAGAAAAAAAACGCTTTGACTGGGTTGCACAAAGGTCATTTTAAGTTACTCGACCTTTAAATTTTTAACTATAAATTAATTTGGTTGTATTTGTTTTAATAGGATTTAATTTATACTTAAAATTTAATGTCAATTAACTTTAATTGACGTTTGTGCAACCCAGTCCTGGAACATAATGAAGTACATGAATTGGACAAGAATTACACACGTAATTGATCAGAATTAAATGATGGATCAGTTAGAAGAATAAGAGTATATGTATCAGCTCTTTGTTACAAAATTTAAGGGCGTCAGTTTAAAATTTGATGGTTGCAAATTGAATTTACAATTAAATGTCAGTAGGGATAATTTTTAGAACATTAACATGTGTAACTAACAAATTGACAGCTTTGGCAATAAATATTCTATTTTATTATATAGAAAAAATGAAAGGATATGGAGTGAATGTACATGTGACAAAACGCACACCATACATAGAAAATTCCAGTTTTATATCAAGGACAGGGCTTTTATTCCTGTCTACATCTTGATGTCGCCTGAGGGTCTTCAACAAGAGTATACATATAAAGCCAATTTCTCATTTCATCTATTGTGTAGTCTCAGGATGAAAAAAAATATACAGTTAAATATACTGTTCATGAGATTTTGTAATGTAATTAAAAATATAATTGTTAACTAAACTTACAGATGCAAATACAAACTCAAGAAGGCAAGATATCACTTTTCAGGGAAATACAAATGTATGAGATGTCCAGATTATTTTTAGTAACAAAAGAAAAAATGCAGTTATACAGAGACCAAAATGAGGGCAATCACATTTTGATAGTGTCTTTACAATGACCAATCTTTATTGATTTGCAGCATGCAATAGAAGAAAATTATACAGATTCAAAATGAAGCAAAATTTATATAAATTTCAAGTTACATGTAAAAAATTTGCTTTTGTGATTTCAGAAGAAGGATAGAAGTAGAGACAGATCTAAGAGTAAAGAGAAAACTCCAGTTCCCAAGAAAAAGTCAAAAACAACAAAAACATATACCTCGGAGGTTCCTGTTCCATCTTCTAACAGACCAAGTCGATTAAGACAGGTAAAAAGTTCTACATATACATGTATGTTTGAATGGAATATTGGACATTATACACTTATATGTATAAGCACATCTATTTCATATGCATTTTTAACTATACATGTGAAAATTTCTGGATGAGCTCTGTGCGCAGTGTGATCAAATAAGTCTGCCCAGTTCATTTTTCATTCCGTTGAATTTCCCTTAAGAAATGACTCCAGATTTTGCTCTTGTGCAGTAAAATCTGCCATAAAAGAGTGTCTAACTTGTTGGTAGGTTTAGCCATGCTTGTAGAAGAAACATGGGGCCTTGATATTAGCTTCTTTTAAAGGTTCAAATACACTGACCATAGGTTTAATCTTGCCTGTAGGAAGTTCAGTAATAGCAGCCTTCAACTTAGCTCTGTTTTAAACAGCCCATAGAAGTTTCATCAATATTGGCCATTACTGTATATGTGGTTTAGGTTTAATATTGATTTTTACCTGTAGAAGGTCCAATACATTGAGAGCCTGGTGTAAAAAAAAGCATACATGTTTTGTTAGAAATACCATTGGTAATAGACTATATGACATTGACCTTGAACTTTGAATACATGTAATTCTATACTCACAATGAAATCCTGACTGACGGCAAGGCTATTTATACTGACCTGAAACATTTTTATCCCCTCGTCCAACGGAGTTAGGGAGCAGATATAGCATCTTGCCCTGTCTCTTCGTCCCACCTCAGGTTAAAGTTTGTGTTAAGGTTCATATCTGAGAAATTACATGTGGCACATCAATCATCTTTGGTCAGTGGATGCGTCTTTGAGAGTGATGCTTCTTTAGATGATAATTGGGTCACTCCAAGGTTTAAGCTAGGATTTTGAGACCATTAGTCACTTTAGCGTATCGAATTTCGCGGGTCAGTGTGTACTATGAAGATAATCATTTGATTGTTACTATTTTTATGCCCCCGCGACGAAAAGTCGGGGGGGCATATTGTTTTACCCTTGTCCGTCCGTTCGTCTGTCCGTCCGAATGAAAAACACAACTATTCATGTTTTGTTTTGAAGTTTGCAAACAAATTCCAACTACTTCAAAGGAATCTAACTTACAATAAGTACTTGTGCACACACATATCTTTTGGAATATTCAAAATGGCCGCCGTTGCCATGGAAACTGAAAAAAGGCGGGAAAATTCAAAGTGCTTCAAATTTGATGAAACTTTACAAGAAGGATGCCTAGCACCCATAGAAATGATTTTGGGTCTCAGAATTTTCAAAATGGCTGCCGTTGCTATGGAAACTGGAAAAAGGCGGGAAAATTCAAAGTACCTCAAAATGGATGAAACTTTACAGGAAGATTACCTAGTACCCATAGATTTGATTTTCGTGCTCAGAACTTCCCTTTTATGTATTTTGGAAAAAGGAGAGGCATATCATTGTGTACATACTTGTACTGTGTCAACACCTGTATTGTGTCAACACACGCTTAAATTTGCACTTTCCATATTGATTCAGGGTTCAATGAGCAGGGGCATGATTGGTTGCCATTCGGCGACAGCTCTAGTTTTTTTTTTTTTTGCTTGCATTTAATTCTGCATATTATGGTAACAAATTGATATTCATTTAATGTATCCATTTTTGATGACCTAGTATTTTCCTGAGTAAAATCTCTGTGCTTCCATCTTGAGAATTAATTGAGATGACAGCATCTAGTGCTGTCTGAGGAATTGTTGTTGGTATGAACCCTTCACTTGAATTAAAATTTGTTGAATATCATCAGCTGTAAATTGATTGCATTCAAATTTAAATAACTTAGTTCAAATTTCTATATATTTGTAAGCAAAAAAGAAATTATTTTCCAAAATATCAATCAAATGTTGTTTTTAAACACTTTTAAGATTAAATTGTGGTGAAATATAAATTTTCTGTGATTTGATTATAGCAAATATTAACATAGTAGAATTCTACAAAATAACTTAATGGAAATTCAAAGACAATTTTTAAAGGGAAATAACCAACTATCAAAAAAAACGTGAACTGTAAAAAAAATTCAATAGTATGACCTGTTAATTATGGATATTTTGCTGAAAGAATACTTTTAATGTTCAAATAATTTTTAGTTCGCCTCAACGAAGTTGAGGGGGACTATTGGAGTACCCCCGGCGTCATCGTCCTTGTCTGCATCTTCATCCGCGTCCGCATTTAGGTATATATCTTGGTAACTTTGAAGGTAGGGTCATCAAACTTTGTGTACAGATGCATCTTGGGCTAACTCACAGCCTCCAGGAAAATGAGGTCTCTTTGACCTATATTTTCTGCTTGGCTGGCTTTCATTTAATTTTAGGTCCGAGTTGATATCTCAGTTACTGTACATGGTAGGAACATCTATCCTTGCATGTGCATTTGGGGGTAGGTCAGCATCCAGGCAAAATTAGGTCACTTTGACCTAT
>MJUU01023364.1:0-15868 GCA_002080025.1 Modiolus philippinarum
ACATAATATCAATGACCTCAATCAGGAATTTGCATTAAATCATATGGCAAAAAGGACATTTTCTGCAATCGACATAATATCAATGACCGCAATCAGAAATTTGAATTAAATCATATGGCAAAAAGACATTTTCCGCAATCGACATAATATCAATGACCGCAATCAGGAATTGGAATAAAATCATATGGCAAAAGGGACATTTTCCGCAATCGACATGATATCGATGCCCACAAACAGGAATTTGAAAAAAAATCATATGGCAAAAGGGACATTGCCCACAATCATGAAACTTAATATTATTTGAATAAAAACAGATGGGAAAAGGGACATTTTATGCAATCGACATAATATCAATAAACTTACTGCTATTTGACTAAAAACAGATGGCAACAAAAGGGACATTTTCTGCAATCGATAAAATACCTATGCCCGCCATAACAAAACTCATGTAATTTTAATAAGAATTGCACAGAGGGCAAAAAGGACATTTTCTGCAATCGATATTGTATTGATACCAGCAGTTATAAAACTTCTTGTCATGTTTCGATTTAATACAAAGAGAATAGCCACTATAGCCACCTGCGGTTTTAATTTCCTATTTTTTTAATAAGAAATTATTAATTTTGTACATGGACTTAATATATTAGTCCCAGATTTGAACGATTTTTTAACCTACGTCCTTTGTTTTTATAAGTATCTCGGTGATTTCCGAGTATATTGAATACTTTACTCTTAATCAGAACAGTTCTCAACTATGACTGCTTTTGGAACAATTCCTGACCATGACTGCTTTAAGAACAGATTATGACCGTTTTTAGAACTGTTCTTGACAATGACCGTTTTTAGAACAATTTTACAAAATGACTGCTTTTATGACTGTTTTTAGAACTGCTCTAGAGCCGTTCTAGAACAATTCTAAGTTAACTTAGAGCAGTCATCAAAACAGTTCTAAGTTAACTTCGTGAGAGGTTATGACTGCACCCAACTGTACATGTATTAGTCCCCTATAAGAAAGGTACATGTAATATTAAGCCCATTTTAGGTCAGTCATATTCGTCCTGAAATTGGTCCATCTAATTAAGGTGGTATGAGTCGTATTTAAGTAATAGTCAGTTGGCTGGAAACAATTTCCGTTGACTCCCTCCCCCACTTCCGAAGAACCAGACGGATTTTTTTTTCAGTCTTTCTATGTCCCCATTTCAGAATAATACATGTAAAAACGAACAAAACATGCCTGTATAGACAGTATAGGGTTACTTTTACAGTGAACCATGAACAATTCTTGTATTTTCGTTTTAACATATGTTTTATCTTTTAACTTCGGTACTTTGTTATTTAAGCTCCATAATTTCCTAACAATAAGTAATATGTACTGAATTTCGGTACCAAATTGAAGTTAATTTAACATCCTTTACAATGAATACAGTTTTTGGCACTTAAGTCTTTTCTTTGATCTGGGGATACAAAAAATATAACCCGCCCTTTCAAAAAAAGAGAAAATGGCGACCCTCTTCATTTCATCTTTGGTCATTAAACATATTCTAACATCATGTTAACATGTTTTATGTTCAAGAAAATGGATTCAAAAACTAAAACAATTTTGAGAATTGGAAACTGAGATACACCTCGGGTTATATAGACCATGAAACAAACGCAATTTCAATGAAAGTATCAAAATTTTCGTAAATATTTCTTAGGGGTAGAAATACTTTTAATGGCCTATGGAACAAATAGTTCGTCGAAATTGAAAAATATAAATGGTTCTTTGTAAAGCTCATATAATCATTAACAATCATTTGATACCGCGTCTTAAAAACTGGGAAGCATTTGGTTAACGTTTTGAAGCAACTGGGCGAAAGTTAAACGAAAAACGAAATATTAAAACATTTCGGAAGTGGGTCTAAAAATGGGCCCTGTTCAACCAGTGAGTTCAGGCTATGCTCGAGTTAACATGTTTTATTTTGAAGAAGGGATGTAGGCGGACTTCAAAAAAAGGGTGGGGCTCGGAAGTGTGGGTTGCATGGGGGTTATTGTAACCCATGGACTATAATGCTGTATTGGTTCACTCTATTTTAATGAACCTGTAAGATCTATTTTAATCAATTGTTCTTGTGATTCAAGATAATTTAATTCTTGCAAATGTCTAGAACTATTCCATCACTTTTTCCTTCCATTTCCTCGGTCTTGAGGCATCTTGATCAGCCCTTTTCTTACACTTTCATTCAATTAGTTACCCTTAAGCATACTTTGAACCATGTCCTACATATTTAGATAAAATCAGACGGCAAGATCTTACGAACAGAAAAACGCCCACTACGTCAGAACAAATGCTAGTTTGGTAATAAAAGTTATTTTGGGATGAAATTAAGTGCGTCAGGTTGGTATCACTCAACACATAGATACATGTAACAAATGTAGTCTTTAAACGTCAGCATTTTCATTGTATCACTCTATCAGGTCCACGATTGATTACATGTATGTCAGATTTAACCATAGGTAGACATTGATTGAAAAGTTTGAATTGTAAAGCTTTTATATAGCTAAATGAGATAAGCTAACAGAATGGTTGTTAAAATGAGAGGGCGAACATTTCATGCCCTCGAAATTGTTTTAAAATTTAAAATTGTCATTAATACTTTCTTTTTCCGTGTATGGCACTCAGTAGATGTCCTTGGTTCTGGATTCGGCATCCTATTTCGATAATCTTGGAATTGAGTACTTCTTTTTGAACAACTTTTGGATTAGGGCTTTCCGTATTATTTGATTATAATGCTGCTTATGAGAGGTTATTCCTTAAGAGGTATACACCATAACGAAATTAGCTGTTTTATGCAACTTGTGTAGTATAGGTATTTTGAACCATTGGGCCGATGCCACTGCTGGTATTCACTAGCCAATAGTCAGACTTGTCTGACATGAAAATTTTACCTTGCGTTTAATAGAAATTCACTGTTTTTATCAAAATTCTAACCACTTAAAATACTGAGACTTCATTCCGTGTATGGCACTCGGTAGATATCCTTGGTTCTGGACTTGGCATCCTATTTCGATATTTTTGGTATTGAGTACTTCCTTTTGAACAACTTTTGGATTATGGCTTTCCATAATATTTGATTATAATGCTGCTGATGAGAGGTTATTCCTTGAAACACGTTTACAGCATAACAAAAGTTAGTTGTTTTATGCAACTTTCTCATATATTTTGTATATGAAAAAGTGGCCAAACCCCTATTCATTTGTTCATTTTCTGGTTTGTTAGAGAACTTTCTTGCTGAATCATGTCCCACAAGTTGTATATTCAGTCTTGGCCCTGTTATTCAAGATACTTAAACAAGCACCCAAATTATTAAAACTGATGTAGTTAATGCATATATTCCGTAATCATTTTCGTTGTTCTACATTTTGTATTTTCTTCGAAAATGAATTCCCTATCTTAAAGCAACGACAGCACTTTAACTCACTTTAACTGTAATTGCTGGAAGTGTAGTCATTATTAGACTAATACATTATCTATATTTTAATAAGAATTGGCATGAAGTATATATTTCCCTTGCATTTGTAAATAAAAAAATTGCTTGGTCTCTGAGAACCATATTTCCCTCAGTAACAATTTTTCATATTTGTGTAATTGAAATGACATAATGTATATTGTGTTTTAAACTACAATACCTTCTGTAGTTGGTATATCTATCCAATCAGTGCATGTTGTACTTTCAGCAACAAAACTGCATCTTCGCCATAAGCCGTAATAGAATTCGTCCCCTAGTGCATTGTCCTCGTAATACCAAAACTGAGTCGAAAAACCCACAATAAACAGGAAGAATCCTATTGATATAAATATTAATGCTAGCCATCGATTTACCCCTATCATATTTTATTTTCTGATTATGAAGACTTTTCAGGCCCTGTTTTTCCTCCTTTTCCTATGGTCTTCTCATACGTAGGTTTATTTAATACTATTAAGATATTAGAAATATTTTCCGAGTACAGAATGGTACTGACAAACCACTTCACTCAATTCAGATACAGTATATCATTCTGTGGCTTTCACAGAGTGAACTATAAGATTATTAATTTATCAGTATAACTATCATACAGTTTTAATTATATTATACTCAAGTTATTGTGAATTTAGTTTCAAGATTCAAGATTCAAGATTCTTTATTTCTTTAAACACCAAGTTACATACATAAAATACAATAAATGCACATAACAAGATAATATAGAAAATAGAATAAGACAATAATATGTATAATATGGAGACAGTTGATTAACCAGGAGGACCGACTTTTTATTAGTTTACATAGATTTTTAAGCACATTTATATTTTTAGTTTGAAATAATTTACCAAATTTCAATATATATATATATATGTAAAGATCAAAGAACAAAGCAACAACACCGAAAATCCCGCTGTGTAAATAATAATTGTAGTTTAGTCTTTGTAAATAGGTTTTATTTTTTACTTTTTTATTATGTTTTGATGAAGGGACGGACAGGTCTCGAAATATCTAAAGAGTGTGGATCACACAAAGATAAGTGTGGTGCATTTACACATAATGAAATTATAGTTTGTCTAAAAAATGTAATAAACACACTAATAAATGTAAATAATTTCATGAGATATCTACAAAAGGGCTTATATATATATAAATCTATATAATATAGTGGTCTATAAATAACAACAAACATTTATATCTAAAGAGTGTGGATCACACAAAGATAAGTGTGATGCATTTACACATAATGATTATAGCTTGTCTAAAAAATGTAATAAACACACTAATAAATGTAAATATTTTCATGAAATATCTACAAAAGGTCTTAAATTAGTCGCTAATTATCAATTCTCAAAAAATCTTCGTCAGGCGAGGCTAAACATTTAAAAATTTAAAATATCTGAAAAATATTTTTGTTGGTAGGAGTGCATCGTTCATTTGATGTAAAACATATTAACCACAAATATTTTTTAATGTTGAACAATAATAGATGTATTATCTACTGAGAAACGTGTACTTATTAAAATGATATATTTTTGTCTTTGTATGTAAATGACTATGTTAGAAAAAAATCTGTATTTACTTTTAAAACGTTTCTCGTCTTTTTCATTAAGTCCATCAGGCTCAAGTGATCTGAGCTGGTATATCCAAAATCTCTCTCTGAGTTTTCGGGTTTCTTTGTCCCAAGATGAATTACATTCAATGATCTGAAATGTAATGACTCAAACCGATGCCCAGTTCTTAAAAAATGCCTGGTAAGAGGACAGTCCCTTTCTTTCACACTGAACGAACGATGATTGTTAAATCGTTTGTTGAAGTTGTCCCCCGATTCCCCAACATACTGTAGTTTGCAAGACTGACATGTGAGGACATAAACAGTGTTTTAGACTTACAGTTCGAGTCCGCATAAATGGTGTATTGATGCCCAGTAACAGTGCTAGAAAATGTTTTTTCGGTATTGGCAGCTCGGCAGCAAGCACAGTTACTTCTACCGCAAGGCCTGTAGCAGCCTGTTTTAAGAACTGGGCATCGGTTTGAGGACATTACATTTCAGATCATTGAATGTAACTCATCTTGGGACAAAGAAACCCGAAAACTCAGAGAGAGATTTTGGATATACCAGCTCAGATCACTTGAGCCTGATGGACTTAATGAAAAAGACGAGAAACGTTTTAAAAAGTAAATACAGATTTTTTTTAACATAGTTATTTTACATACAAAGACAAAAATATATCATTTTAATAAGTACACGTTTCTCAGTAGATAATACATCTATTATTGTTCAACATTAAAAAATATTTGTGGTTAATATGTTTTACATCAATTGAACGGTGCACTCATACCAACAAAAATATTTTTCAGATATTTTAAATTTTTAAATGTTCAGCCTCGCCTGACGAAGATTCTTTGTGAATTGATAATTAGCGACTAATTTAAGACCTTTTGTAGATATTTCATGAAAATATTTACATTTATTAGTGTGTTTATTACATTTTTTAGACAAGCTATATCTATATTTCTGCATATGGCCATTTCCACAACTTATGTGTCTTCAGTGCAGAACAAATAAATACTTTGAGAACACCATAAACTAAAATACGAGTAACATGTGATAAGACTAACAGAGAACAAATAACAAATAGATATAAATGAAAACCCAAAATCAGTTATTAGGAGCTATGCAAAAGGGAGATGCACCTCAAGTGTTTTCAAGTTTAAACAAATTTTAGATACTAGTACTATAAATTACATTTCCAAATAAACCAAGTTTTCGGGTCAGCACCGAAGCACTGACTAATGAGTTGATTACTATCACCCCACCAACAGAGGCATCGGCACAGTGGTCATCGGTCTGGAAAGATTTTTAAGATCCAAGCCGTTTTTAACTTTGCAAATATAATAGTTTTGCAAAATTAGTTTGCGGTATTTGTTCACGATTATCTGAATATTTTGCTATGTATACATGTGGGATACAGTTTTTTCGGTATTTTAATAAAGAAAACACTGCTTGATATACAAAAATACCAAAGTCACATAAAAACTGTAAATTTCGTTATGCTGTACACGTGTTTCAAGGAGTAGCCTCTCATCGGCAGCATTAAAATCAAATAATATGGAAAGCCATAATAAAAAAGGAGTCCAAAAAGAAGTTCTAATTTCCAAAAATATCGAAAAAAGAAGCCAAATTCAGTGCCAAGGACATCTACCGAGTATCATATACTGAATGAAGCCTCAACATTTTCACGTGGTTAGAATTTTGATGAGAACAGTTGATTTCTGTAACATGCAAGGTAAAATATTCATGTCAGACAAGTCTGACTATTTGAGTTTTCAATTTTACCAAGATGATGTTCTCTAGCCAAGGGTAACGATCTGCCCCTCTGGAAGATGTACCAATGTGCAAAAAAAGCTTAGAATAGTGTGTAATGAATAAAAAAACAAGGCTCTTGACAACTCTTTCGGTAATTTTGTTATTAAACTCTTACATATAGTAACGGTTTTTGAACATAATCCTGACTACGTACATGCGAGTAATTTTTTTGAGGTAGAATCTCGCTCTGCTGACGTACACATTGCATGCACTAAAGCAGCGAATAAGCTGTGATAAACTCAGTGTGCTTGAGATGTTGGTAAATGCACATTACTACTCAAAATCGATGTAGTGTTATAGACTTGTTATAAAAATTAATATGGCGTTTAGTAATCGGATATTTAATACCTATATCTATTTCTGGGATATGTTTTAACACAACTTCTTAAAACTTATATTTTCATCAGATTTGAATATAGTTTTTGTCTCTGGATTGCTTTTGAAGTGTGCCTATGAATTTAGCATGAATTTTACTATTTACGAGCTATTTGTATCAGAATTTTGTTTTTACCTAGCACTTAAAAATTTTAATTTTGCGTCAGATTTCAACGATTTTTGTGTCTGTGGATTTTTCTTGAAGAAGGCTTTGGGAAGCGTCGGCGAAATTGATGCTTTACTAAAGGGATAGAAACTTTTTAAGAAGTACCTTTTAGACCCAGAGCTAGCCAAGTACCCAAAGTTTTTTTTTTGTTTTTTAATGGATTTTGACGTGGGGTGTTTCGCTGGATTCTTCGCGAGGTACGTTCAGTATTGATATATATTTGCAAACGAATACCGAATCAAAAATGATGATGGGGAATTCCAAAGTAAAAAAAAAAAACAAAAATCACGGCAAATAATATCCAACACAAACTGAGACAGCATGACCAAGACAAAACAAATAAACAAAAAATGAACAAGAACGCCACAAAGCTAAAGCACTTGCAGTGTGAGCCCCTACAACTGAGGTATCATCAGGTGCTCCGGAAAGGTAAGCATGATCTGCTCCACGCGTGACAACCGTAATACTGCCAGTGTGAAAAGTCCGGTTTTGCCACAGTCGGTGTTTTTCAGTCCGGTAATCAACTCTGGATCTACCCAAAGGTAACTATACTCATTGTAACGGTCTGTCAAATCATTGTGCCTGTAGTGACAACAGTGCCTGAGCATACTAAGTTATAACATGTAAAAAGATGAATACGGTGTACATGTTGTTACTCTTACCTTTTCTTTTGATCTTTTTACAAAGTACCTACACAATATATTTTTATGCGATTTTTATTTGGTTTGTATCTGTGGATTATCTTAAAGTAAACTGTTGTAATTTGCATAGGATAAGGATAAACGGTTTTTCTTCTTATAGAATTTAAGTTTCTTGATATTCGGGTTATTGGATGTGGTTTCGTTTCCATTGGTTTATTCACTTTTTATTTTTGGGGCCATTAATGGCTTGCTATATGGTGTGAGGTTCCTCACTGTGGTGAAGACCCACAGATGCTTTGTTTTGGTTTTTTTTATTTTGTGATGGGATGTTGTCTCCTTGACAATTACCCCTCTTCCTTTCTTTTCCATAGACCTTTTTAAACGATTGTCTACATATATTATGGCATCCCTGTTTAATTTGCTGCAATATCTCTATCAGTTCATGTTACAGTAATGTCCGTAGACTTAACAAATTTCCTCTTCATATTTTTTTTTATCTTTTATTAAATGGAATTTACAACATAAACAAAGTGTAGCTGTAAAGGAGCATGATACGTTTGTTGGACTTTTTTGGACTACAACAAAGTTATATTTCAAAAGATAAGAATGATAAGTAACTGACGGGGATATAAAGTTGAAACAGAGACATATAATTAAAGAGATTGGCAACATGACGAATTCCCGAGAAATCGCGCAGCCATCGAGACTTCGATAAAACTTCCACTTCACAAGAATAAATCGCTAATATCTCAATAATATATGAAAATATCATAATAAAACTATCTAAACTCTACCAACAATTTTAAATCCTTACCAGTTTTCATAATTAGAACATTTTAATCACGGAAATAAAAGAGGAGATTAAAAAGTAAACAAGGCACACCACGATCTTCGTCGTCAGATTTCCACATGAAGTCTCAGCTTTATTTGTCAATATCTTTTTTGTTAATCAATGTTTTTAATTCAAGTTTTCTAAACTATACTATAGAATAATTCAGGAAAACAATTCACTTTTCGGTTTAGAAATATGTCAACTAAATTAAAAATAGTTTAAGAAGTTCTGGTGTGGCTGTATCATGTTTGTTGTGATTAGTATGGGGTGATAGTAGAGTTGCCAATCTTTATAATTATATGTCTCTGGTTGAAATATAAAGGCATTACAGAAAAAAGTGACTTATTACCGATGGAAACTTCATTGATTTTTTTTAAATAAGCAGAGACTTGGGTTTGGCAAAAATAATGTCTTTAGTGTGGAAAGGAAAAGGCAGTGATGGTTTTCAATAGAAATCGCACTCGATCTGTGAAAAAGATGCTGACGAAAGTAAGGGAGTACGAAAACTGATATTTATCCCAAACATTTGCAACATCCAACGCCAAAAAAAGAAAAAAAATCCGATGGGACACATTTTGACTTTATTGAACACAACAGATATTATAATTTTGATAATATCGAATAACTTTTGGTGAAAATGTACATCAAGGATTACTTAAAGATCACGGAAAGACGTTGGTCGTGGTTGTGGGGTCGGGGTTTTAAGCAAGTACCTACAATGACCTCATTATACATTTACGTCCTTATTTGTTTGAGGTATAATACTGCACGTCCGTCATACGGCGACCGAAATAAATTATAACACCCAGGAGGCCACTTCTGTGAAACAACAGTGCTTAAACTTGTGTTTAGGGATCCTGAACTTAAAATTATAAATGTTCCTGACACACCACCATTAAAACAATATATATATAAATTAAAGTGATTTTGGTTTCTGCACATGGCCATTGAGACAACTTATTACTCTTCAGTGCAGGAAAATTTAAATGATTGGAGGATTTGAAGAACCCAAAAAATTCAAAATCACTTAAGGACGGTTTCGCAATAAGAAGATACTTGAAATCTAAATTGTACAACCACATCTCTTGAATGGGGAGTTTATACACATGTACCAATGCCTGTAGGCCACTGTCGTTTTACATACAACTATTTTGTCAACAAAGCATAATAACGATCTCAAAAATGTCAAGACCGGTATAATGTTTAACTGCTACCAGAAGTTTATGTGAAAACCGCAAGTTCTGGTTTCCGTCAAATAGGTGTTTATTTCCGTTTCGAAAAATTGTAAATGGATAAATAAGGATCTCATTATCATGCCGTGTTCACGCATCGAAATCGTTTTCGAAACATTTAGAAAACGCATTTTGTGTTCACACGTCATAACATTTTAATGCGTTTCGAAAACGTTTCAGCTGAAACATATTATCGAAAACGCATCAGATATACGTTTTTTAAACGTTCCACTTTGAAACGTTTTCAAAACGCATTCAGAAACCCTGTGAACGCAAATAATTCTTGACATCCTTTTATTGTAACTGGATCATACACATGTTTACTTTAAGTTTTCATAACGAAAAAAAATGTATATCGCTGGATTTCAACTAGAGTTATGAATTACAAAATATAATAAACGAGCCTTTTGCGAATTTATTATATTTGAATATACTTACCGAGAGTTGATATCCAGCGATATACAATTTTTTTCGAGTTGTTTAAACCTTTTCTCTTAAGATTTTTAAAAATAAATGCAGCGATATTTAGTGTCGAACTACTGTTGACAACACCGTTACTAGGCAACTTTAATCACGGCCAACGAGATCTCACATTGGTCCAAAAGAAACGTCGAAAAAAATGATAACACATCATGCGTGATGTGCTGTTACTTTTCACTCGAACAATGAATTTCCCATGAAAGAGATGTAATAATAATTCATATCTTACTCCAACTTAAAAGTCTCGCTGTGTACCACAAATAACTGTTCGTGCAAGGAATAGGTAATAAGGATGAATCATAAGATCAACTCGGCATTTAAAATATAATCAAAATAACCGTGATAAACCGGAAATATTCGAAAATTATATGTCGTACAAAATATACAGACAAAAATGACTCTAGATGCGTGATAGGTATACAGAACGGTGTAAGAAGAATAGAAACAGAAAGTCCCTGAAGTAACGAAATTTAAAAAGCAGTACTCTACAATACGTATAGGTAGCTTCCACCTTTGAATAAAATAGTGAGAATTTTTATTAAATTGTTCCGACCTAATAGCTCTTACATGTAATGAAATGATTACAATAAATAAGAAAAAAAAATAATAGATTCATGCGAATTATTCTGAGCTACAAGTAATTAAAAATTTGGCAGGAAATGTCTGTTTTCTTTTTTCAAAGGCTTTGCATATAAATTTTTAAGTCTTGAAAATCGAGTGAACGAGTAGTGTCCATTTCTTGACATTTTGTCCCAAAATCGTTAGGGGTAAATTATAATGCTTTTTGAATATAATATGAAAAGTGGGTGTTCATGGGCAAAAATATTTTACAAATTATAATTTGGGAAAAGACGGAGGAGTCTGCATATCTGACCGAATGTCGGAAATCTACGGTGGCAACCACCTCATTTAATATCAAACAAAACAACGTGACAGCTCACAAGTAAAAAAAAACATATTGCCATGAACACCGTGTATCATCCCTACACAGGATATAGGTACCAAGACTGGTTTTCGTTTAAATTTCAATGACAGTTACCATTAGTGTACGTGGATCCAGTTTATAGCGGCTAAGTAGCTTTGCACTGGTTTACACTGGTACCCCCGTACACTAAAGGTAGATTTTATTGAAATTTAAATGAAAACCAGTCCTGGTACATGTACATATATCCTGTGTGATACACGGTGATGAAATATTGCCAGTTCAGTGTCCATCACTAAAATACAATCCTGCAAAGCATTGAAGTATAAATTGCATTTATTATGAATTAAGTAAAAGAACATGTCTTACCACAAGACAATATAACAATCTATTAAAACTAACTGATTTTTATTCATAAACGTTCCTGATGATGACTGTCAAGTATTTCATTGTTCTTCTTAAAATCTTGAATACGACATTTCGTTTTATAGTCATACAACGAGAACATCGCACACCACAATTGGAGAGTTCCATGGAATAGTATACAGTAGTTCATATTTGTGATGAGTTACAGGCCCTGCATAATTTTCCTTTGTTGCAATAAAATTCTGGATCATTATATTTTAGAACATTTATTAGTCAGATAATTTTATGAGAACATAACATTACAGGCAACAAAAACAGTACTGATGAGGATTGTACTGAATTTCATGAAATTAATTTCATACATGGTGCTTGCCGAGGATGGCGGAGAATTAGTCGTGCCGGTTGTCATTGGCATGGTTGTTGTAGTTGTTGTTGTGGTGGTAGTCTGATCGTTTCCATGTGTTGACATGTCCATGTGTCCAGATGTATGGTTGTAATTCATTGTTGTGTTCTCCATTGTTTCTGCAAAAAGCCATGTTATGAGTTAGAACAAATTTTTGCTGAAATTTTGTAAAAGGAAATATCCGTAGGTGCTATCTTATAATGATATTACGGGATAGATCGTTTCAAAAAATTGATATTTCCACATTTTACTGGTAGATAACAATGGATCTAATGGACAAAAATGTTCTGCCAAAATTATTTCAAGACAGAGCATTGGACCTTTAGTTTTTTTTCACTTTAGATGTTGTAAGTTTTCACAATAATCAAACCAATAAATGTACGTTTCCCACCTGATGTTGTGACTGATTCATAGTAATGACTGACAATCCCTTTGTGGAAAGAAGACAAAATACAACATTTTTGTTTAACTGTATAGAGTATTTTGTAATTGATGACAATGTATTTTATTTGGTATAAAAGGCCGATAGATACATGCACTTCACAAACTAAATGCTGGGACAGATTTATTGCATCCAATTTTCAAATTTGTACCCGAGTACTGGACAAATGAGTTGGTGATACTACTTGAACTGAGTATACTATAGCAAAGAAAACAATCAAATATTGTATAGAAATTAGTAAATCGGAGTTTTGCAGCTGGCTGTTTAGTTTAGAAAAAAAAACTCGCCCCAAAATATCGAAATAAAAACACTGCTTTTTATCATTGTTTGGATACTTTTATGTGGATAAGTATCTACAGGATAAACACATATTGACGAAATATTATGAATGAACTCTGTAGCTTAATAAATAGAAACCAATGATAAAAAAAAGCAAAATGATAAATGATAAATATGAAAATGAATATAAGTAGCCATTGTTAAAATTATTCTAATTAACCAAAAAAATATTGAAATTGCCTCAAGTGTCCTGCAGGTGGTCATTTCGACATTTTCCTTTAGTATTTCGAAGTCCAAATAACTAAATACAGAAGTTACTGTGAATTTAAAATCTGCATATACGGATTTCGACAACTTATGTCTCTCCGGTGCAGATAAAATATTATGGAGGACATAACAGATAAGAATAAACCGAAAGACGTTTAATTCAATTGCAAAACTTAAGATATCGTAAGTAACTTTTGTATACAAATAGATCTACATTTTGTACTTATTATAATTGAATAAAAGTATGTCGGTAGTTCGATTGATCATATATCGAGCGATTTGACTGTCAACATGACTATCTGCAAACTAAAATAATTTATTTTGATATTTATTCATTCACACAAATGTTATAAATACAAAAAATACCGAAGTTGCATAAGACATTAAAATCATTTCCAAATCGACAGTGATCAGTTAACTTTAATAAATTGTTAATATTATTTTAATCTCAGCATGTACGTTTGGTTTTTAGTGGTATTTGTCTAGTTTGAGTATGGTTTTATATACATTAAAAAGAAATTAAATCATAATCAACAGTTGAAATATAACAAAGACCAAAAGCGAAAAAAAAATTGCAGTATCGTATTATTTTCTTTTTGATGCAGATTAGATGCTCCTATCAGACGTCATCAATGCTTAACATAATAATAAAAGGATGTTGCCACTTGGATATTTCCCTCATACATTGTATCTAGCTAAGGTTGTTGCAACTTTAATATCCCCCAATATCTACCTATGGTTTTTGCCACTTTGACATTTCCCTCAATTTTCTAGCTTCAGTTTTTGCCACTTTTACACTTACCACAATAGTAAGCATCTAAACATGCCAACAGCAGAACCATCACACAGAAATATCTGATGTTCATCTGAAATCATAATAAAGTTTTTCTTAATTTACCATCCTTTAATTCGACGAATTGAATCGATTTTTACATTGATTTATTATCATGCTTCATTTCGTTAAATTATTTTTTATCTATATTTGTTTTGTTCTAATTTTTTAGATTTTAGGTCATATTCTTATAGTTACATAATTATAATTTTGACAATTGCTCTCCTTAATGTTCACACAATTTGCAGTTAAATATACATTTGGTAAGACTGTAATTAGTAAGACACGTGCTTAATCTTAAGTATTTATGTACTTGATCAATACATGCTTCAGCAAAGCTGTTTTCCGGTAAAGTATAATGCAAGAAAATGTTAAGCATGTCCGGAATTATACTGGTTCACAGCCGGTTTCGTCTTAAAAAGTGCAACGGCAAAACATTTAATTTTTCCTTGCCTTTATATAAAAAATGTCGGCTTAACCAAAAGATCAATTAATATTAGCATACTTTTAAAAGATAACATTTCAAAATGCTGCTTAAATATTGAAAGAGGCAGATACATGTATACTTATCAACCTTTTTCTAAAAAAAAGAAAAAAGACTGTAAATCGTAATTATTTCGTTCTTCAGTATCATCAGAATTTTCCCAGAGCTACATTTACGTCATTGTACGTTACACAAGGATTTCTAAAATAAGTATAAAATAAAAATTGAAAAAAAAATATAAAAAATATAAATAAATAAAGTATTGCCTAAGGACATGAATGACGTTGAACAATAATTTTTCCGAAAATTCAAACAGTTCATGCAAAAACGTGTTGACAAAGGCATATGATACTGAGATACCATGAACATGAGCATTGAATGTGTAGTTTATGTAAAAGACCTACTGCAATTATCCAGTATATATCGCAACTATATCTGATTATCATGACGCACAGTTCCTTTCATTATAAAGAATCAACTCTTTTGGTTGTGACATAGTAACTTGACATGAAATTAAAATCATCTAGATATGTTTTTCTCTAGTTTTTTTTTTTTTGTGGTGAATACCCCTCCGCCAACCCCCATCCCCTGAAAATCACTACGAACGTGGAATAACCCTATCATAATCATACACTGATGAATAACCAAGAAAGTTACGATGTCTGTGGAATAATCCCAAAACGTGAACAACCCACATGAAACGTAACATTTAAAAATTTTGTGAGTAAATCTTGTTCAAAATTACAATATCATTTCTAATGTTTGTTCGGTATTATAAGACAGCTACGACCCTCCGAAGAGGAAAATATTCCAGATAGTCAACTGCACTAAGGTTACATGGTTATTTCCCATAGCCAACAGGGGACAATTACATATAGAATAATGGAAGTTTTGTTTTTGATACAAGTAATATTGGCAAACAATAATGGACGAGTCCCTTGTGGGCGAGTCCATTGTTGGAGCCAATATTTCTTGTATCTAAAACACTTTTTATCGGTAATTAATAATTAACTAAATCATTTAATAGAACAACTTTCGAAAATGAATGTTAATTTTCAAAAAATTGTAAAATTGACTAGTATTGAATAGTAAAAGAATTTGTAAGATCCGGTAAGAGTCTCTGTAAGATGTATATTTCTTTGTCTCATTGATTCTGACTGACAAAGGAGGCGTGGCCTAAGACACTTTTTGCCAATATTTTTTCGTATTCAGGCAGTAGCAAATACTGAAAAATATTTGCTTCGTGAGATCAAGGGAAACTCATACAAATTACCGAT
>MJUU01023365.1:4379-24282 GCA_002080025.1 Modiolus philippinarum
TGATCCCATTTAAAAATTACATTCTTTTCTGTCAATCTGTGTAACGGACGTGAAATTTTTGCAAAATCTTTCAAAAATTTCCTATAATAGGAACATGTACCAATGAAGGACCTTACTTCTTTTACATTGGTAGGTACAGGCCATGACTGAACAGCCTCTATTTTACTTGGATCTGGGTATATTCCTTGGGCATTTACAACATGACCCCAAAAATGATACTTGTTTCTGGAATAAAAAACATTTCTTAGGTGACATTTTAAAACCGGCTTTAACTATTCTTTCAAAAACCTGTTCGAGCCTGGTAATGTGCTCAGAAAAAGATTTACTATAGACTATTATATCATCTAAATAGACAACACATATCTCCCATGCTAAACCTGATAGGACAAACTCCATTAATCTAGAGAAGGTAGCACCTGCAGATGACAGACCAAAAGGCATACGGGTAAATTCAAAAAGGCCTTTACTGGTAACAAAGGCAGTCTTGGCTGCATCATCAGGGTGGACGCTTAATTGGTGATAACCGCTGGCTAAGTCGATGGTACTAAACCAAGTATTGCCTCGCAATGCATCTAAACAGTCATCAATACGGGGTAAGGGGTAACTATCTTTAACAGTGAGGTCATTAACTTTACGAAAATCAATGCATATTCTGACTGATGAGTCCTTTTTGCGTACAACTACTATAGGAGAGCTCCAGGGGGATATAGAGGGTCTTATAATTTTGTTTTCTAGCATGCGTTGAATCTCATCATCAACTTCCTTTCTCTGGGCCAAAGGGATTCTACGTGGACTTTGCTTGACTGGTAAAGCGTCAGCAGTATTAATTCTATGTTGTATTATATCAGTATGACCTATATCACTTTTTGTGAAAGCGAATGCATTTGAGTTTCTATGTAACAATTCTTTTACAGCCAAACACGACTTTCATCAAGGTTACCCTGGCACTTATCAAGAACCTGTTGTAAATATTCTGGTAATGAATTTTGTTCTTTATTATCTATGTTTCCTAGCACATTTTCAGGCAACACAATTTCTGCTGTACTTGCACAGGTATTTTTATACAAGGTCTGGGGTTTATCAGATATATTCATTACTCTTAGTGGGAACTTTTCTGATCCTACTCTACAAAGAGTTTTTGCCACAAGAATACCTTTACTTTTTAAAGATTCACTGGTATTATCTATAATAAAATTTGTGCCATATGGTAATTCATGTATAGGTTTAGCATGAACAATTATCTCACTTTTAGCTGGTACAATTACTCTTTGGTTAAGAGAAATTCTACAAAGTCTTGGTAATTGACTTTCTAATTCACAATTTATCTTTTTGTTATTTAGTATTAAAGACTGGTTTGGAATATCGATGACACATTTGTTGGCCATCATGAAATCATAACCCAAAACAATTGGTATATCTATTTCGGCAACTACAAAACTTTGCCAAATAATCTGGTCATCAACAATTAATGGTAACTTAATTGTGCCAATAGGTTGGACATTTCGTCCATCTGCCATTTTTAACTGATTATCAAATGGTTTTAGCTTACTTTTGCTATGATCTGGTAAGTTTTCAAATATTTTTGAATGAAGGACGCTCATTGAAGCACCTGTATCAACAAGACAATGTAAGTTTCGGTTATATATGTCCACATTGACATATAAACCATCATGGTTATAGCTTTTGATTTTAAGAACATTGGGTCCCTTACTATTGGTCATATTTGCTGAAAATTGACCCTCATTTTCAGCCTCAATTAGTTTCCCGACTTTTGAGATGCCCCCTCATTTTCGAAGGTTGAGTTTGAATTTTGCATGACAGAGTGTCGCTTACTACCATTGTATTGTACATCCTGGCCCGCATGGTAATTTCTATTTTGTTTGAGAAATCTGTTATTGTCTCTTTGGCGTTTCCTACATTCTTTTGAGAAGTGCCCTATTTTGCCACAATAATAACATGGACTGGTATTCTTAAATGAAGTTCTCACGGTGTTGTTATCAACTTGGTTATTTTCAGTTACCTGTCTAAGCATTGGTTTTCTGTGGCTTAAATGAAAAGCCTCATATTTCAAAGCTATGTTCAGAGCCTCATCAATTGNAAAAAAGGTTAATAAAACAACTACTTTCATTACCACAAAATACACCTGATAGTGCTATATATTTACTTACTGGATTTTTACCAATTGAAGCTCAGATTCACAAGAAAGCTTTACAATTATTTAATAGTATTTCAAACCAAAATGAACAATCCATTGAAAAACAACTGCCAAGAAGACAGATATCTATAAAACCAAATTCAAGTTCCAGCTGGTTCATCGAAATTAAAAAACTATTATACCAATATAACTTTCATGATCCGTTATATATATTGGACAATCCGATTGACAAGGGGAAGTGGAAATCAATGAGTAACAAGAAGATCAATGAATACTGGTGGAATAATATTTCATACATTAAGACCTTGTACAAATCATTGCAATATTTGAATACTGATAAATGTTACCCTGGTAGAATACATCCACTCTTAGCTGTTAATTGTAAATCTATTAGAGATATCAACAGGATACCAACAAAATTAAAATTATTAACAGGGACTTATGTTCTTCAAATTAACCAAGCAAAATATAAAAATTATCAAGATAATCCAACTTGTCTAATTTGTAACTGTCAACCTGAAACAATTCATCATTTCATATTAGAATATTATCCACTGTTCGTGCACCAGTTGTCCAAGATATAAAAGGAATACTATGGTCAGATTAGAAAATCAATTTTGACAACTTGAATCAAGAACAGAAAACTCAAATTATTTTAGACTGTTCCAATCTAGTACGCAGTAATGATAAAATTAACATCATTGGGAGACTGGAGTTTCAGAATAGGCGCTTGTTATATAATCTACATAGTGCTCGATATAGTCAACTATTGTATAAAGCCAGAAGAAAATAGAATTAATATAATAAGCAATGGTGAAGTCATAGGATATTCAGAAAACATTGGAAAAGAAATTAACATTGTATATAATGCTTATGTATATATCCTGGTGGTGGAAATAATTACTGTAATACTAACAAAAATGGTAGTGGATATAGCTATTTGTTGTGGAAATGAAAATGGTAATGGCTTAATGGTTATGGTGTATTTGGGTAAATGGATTAGATTCATATTGGTGACAGTGGTAATGGTGATAAGATGGGTATTACAGATGATGTTTTATGGTAGAGGGATGTTATGGTAATTGGTACGATTATGACATGTATGATGTAAATGGTAGTGGGAAAGAAAACTGACATTCAGATGAATGGTTGTCCTATAAAGGACGAACAGATGAAGAAAAGGTAAAAGGTAAAAGGTTTAATTTTCATTTATCTAAAAATTACTGTTTTGAATTATTTGTTTTTATTTGCACATTTACGGGTGGTACGGGGTCTAAAAATTGTCAGATAGAATTTTCTTATATTTTCATGACTTACGCTTTGCTGTTAGGGCATACAAAAAATAAAATAAAAAAATTGGGTAACCAGTCATATTAGCATGAAATCTGACATCCAAAATCAACTATTTGGGGTTGAAAGAGGAGAAATTAGCGCAATTTAACATTTTTTAAAATTTATTTTAGTTAAATCAGATATTTTTTTTTTTTTTTTGAAATTGCTTAATTACTACTATAGACGTTTTAAGAAATTAGTAAATTTGGGTTATCTCCCCTGATTATAATAGGTCCACCATTAAGAGGTAGACAATACATTACTTATACTTGTTAATTATTGAAAAAAAACACTCCCTAGCTTTTATCATTTCAAGACATGATTTTGTTCAATCTACATTTTAAAGAGTTTTAAAAGAGCTTTGGTATTTTTTTTTAAATTATCACAAATCATAAAATTAATATTATTTTTCTAACATATTATTTTGGGTTCACTTATTTAAGCAACTATTTTTTTGGGGTGATTTGAAAAAGAACTATTTTTTTGGGGTAGTTTGAAAAAAGTACTATTTTTGGGGTTAAATTTTTTTTCCGGGGACCAGCCTAGGTACAGATGATAATTGAGANAACAAGTTGTCAACCTTTTCTGTGAATATACTCTATGCTGTCCCAATTAACACAGGTACCTGTATACCCTTTGAAGTATGCAAGCTACTCTTAAATCTAGCTGAATGAGGAAAAATCAACAAGTTTTAAAACAAATCTGTTTTGAAATAAGTAAACAGTTTATTAAAAAAAATAGATTTTCGATAAAAAAAAATAAATGAAGAACAAGATACACACAAAAACATATGTAATTGTATAGCTAGGTTTACCTGTCTTACAAATGTACAATATTTATTTCCTTTCTTTTTAGAAAATTAGACAAACAGAATACACAAATTTACAGAAAAAGTATCCCTTAGTTATTTTTTCCTTTTTTTCAGATTCACAATGACTTTTAATTCATACCAAAAAGAAGAAATTTTATTCATAATCCGAAAGGTTTTTTGCTTATTACGTATTTAATACCGGAAGAAAATGTGTGTTTGGAACAAGAACTCATAATTTCACTAAAAGTCCTTGTTTGGAATTAGATTAAAAACGAAAATATTTTAACTAAAGTAACGTAAAATCTTTTTGAAATATATTTATTAAAGTTGTTTACAAATAAGTGTGATTTACTCATATTAGAGATTTATTCCAAATATGTGCCTAATACTACAATCTATCTGTATGTGTATTCCGATGTCGAAAAAAAATAAGATAAACAACAATGCCGAAAAAAATATATTTCTTTATTTATTCTTGGGCAAAATCATTAAATGATTAGTTTTTCTATTTTCATTTTGGTGCATACCTACGGTACCTATAAATTTAACATTTTCAAAAGCATATTATTGCACATAAACGTTAAACATCTACCTTGAAACTTATTTGTTTCCATTCTTTTATCTTTTATCTTTTCAACGACTCTATTAACATTTTGCTTACTTGTTGAATAAACAGGTAATCAACAATTTAATTATCCTACCTGTGTGGTACCATTCAAAATAATCGAAAAAGCTCGAGTCGGGTCAAATCTGTCTACCTATGTCGGATTTAGTGTTCTTAATGGAACAAGCAATTCTGAAAACGTCTATAGTAGTAGTCCTTCAATTTGCACGAAGAAAAAAAAATTGGGGTCACCGAACTAATTTTTGAACAAATGGCAAAAGACTGATTTTAAATGCCTTTTCTATACAAATTATCTCCCCTTAATAGTATAGGAGTTTGCTGGGAAGGTTTGATATTCTGCATATTTACCAATTGAAAGAAAGTGGCATAGTTGATCAAATTTACTGACTATCATATTAANTTACCTTATAAAATTATTTTAGCAAAAGCATATCTCATGTAAGCAAAGAGAAGTTGTTTTCATGACAAATCAAATTTCAATCATAACTGGGCAAAGAGAAATTGTTTTCACGACGAATCAATTTTTATTCAAAACTGGGCAAAGAGAAGTTGTTTTCATGACAAATTAAATTTTATTCAAAACTTGTCAAAGTTTTACTTTATATGTATTCATGAAATGCATTTAAATTTCTGAGTTCTAATGATTTATAAACATAAATTTTTAACGGGTGAAATCAAACTTTTGTCCAATTATTAGGAAATGAAACTTTAAAGCGAATATGTAAAGATTAACATGGAAATTAATTGCTAAAAACAACATATCCTTGTTATCCAGAATATTGCGGGCAATAGTTTTTGTAAAATTTCCCGGGGCAATAGTTTNCTTTATTTCTTTCTTCTTTTACTTACAATTTGTTTTGAATTGATTAACTTGTTCTCGTCCTGATATAGCTGAAATATTGCTCATTGGACGTTAAACTCTAACTAATCAATCAATCAATCAGATGCGCAAGAATGATACACTGTTTTAAACCTCCATACTATCTTAATTCTACTCCATTACATATATACAAATAAAAAAAATGGTGTATCGAGTAGTGTCAACAACAAAGGTCAATGACATATATTCTGTGCATTTCACTTCAAATTTATTTTTCTCCTTATTTTTCAAGATATTTTAACGAAACTCGGAATATACATTTGGAACATCAACATGCCTGCCAACTTTTGAAAATCGCCATGGGGGTTTTTGCTGCGTGACAAATAGTGAACTTCTTAAAACTTGGCTGTAGGGGGTCTTATGGTATGTTTTTTGTGGTTTATAGTATTCTTATGTGTTTCATCATTACATAGTGTCTTCAAGTGTCTTTTATTTGGAATTTCAACTTTTGATTTATTAGACTCTATGGGGGTTTCCCGCAAAAATCTCCATGTAGCAGGATGGTTGGCAGGCCTGCATCAATATTAACGTCCGAATTTCCAGATCATATAATTACAACCCTAAATATATTGCAATTTGAAATATCGATTTTTTTACATAGATTATATAGGTAAACATGGAATACGTCACCGCCTATATTAGGGGCGTAAGATCAAAAATCGACTCAGTTATCTGATTGGCCAATCCAGCACTGTGATGTCACGTCGAATAAGAGAATTTAGATCAATGTAAAACATCAGTTTTTCGGTTCCCTGCCCCCAAACAACCGTTTTTTTTTCAACAAGGTTCCAGGTCTCCTCTTTTCAGTTTATCTTCTCAAAAGCATGATTTTTTTTTCCATTTGGCCTCATATTTTTATCCATTATGTCATTAGATACATCTTAATGAGCATTCTTTAATAAAATCCATTAAACCATTTTTACTTTGTCACATTTATTTATGGTTAAACGTTGCTAGCGTATGAAAAAATCTTAGGAAACAAGTTTCTCGCCAAATGAAAAAAAAACACTTAATTTCATCTCAAAAATGAGATAATCAACCTATATTTTAGCCCATAATACTCCTTAATTTAATTTTCTAACAAAACATCACATTTATCTGAAAAAAAACTTTCATTTATACGAAGACAAAAAAAAATACCGAAGTTGCATAAAAACAGTAAATTTCATTATGCTGTACACGTGTTTCAAGGAGTAACCTCTCATCAACAGCATCAAAATCAAATAATATGGAAAGCCTTTATCCAAAAGTAGTCCAAAAAGAAGTACTCATTTCCAAAAATATCGAAAAGGAAGCGAAATCCAGTACCAAGGATATCTACCGAGTGCCATACACGGAATGAAGCCTCAGTATTTTAAAGTAGTTAGAATTTGATAAAAAAAATAGTAAATTTAAATAACACGCAAGGTAAAATTTTCATGTCAGACAAGCCCGACTACTGAGCTTGAAAATTTAGACAAATATCATCCAGACACAACAATAACGTCATTAATAGAATAACCATCCAACTAAAACAACTGTCAATGGGGAAATCCTAAGCAAGTCAAGTCAATTAAGTAAATTTTACTTAAGGACATATCAAACAGTTTCTTGCTATATTGTCATTTTCATAATTTTTAGATATGTTGTCAAAACAGGTGACGAGTATTCCAAAAATGACAAGAAAATGTTGGGTCGCCGATCTTGTTTCCATGGAAATCAACCTCAAACATTGACCATTTTTGCGTTTTTTGAAGAAAAATTTAACTCTACTTTTAAAATTAATTGAGAAATTATTTTTAATCTACTCGGTACCAGAGCAACAGAAAAACAATAAGGTTTTAGGGATTTACAGAAATATTGATTTGATTTAAGAAATTATGTTATATTTAAATAAAACTTAAAGACCATGTAGCACGTTTTACGAAAAAAAGTTACACGAAATGTGGAATTACAGTCAAATTTACAATATTTTAAAGACTTCTCATTTTGTCGATTTTATGAAATTCTGTTATTGTGTTCTTCTAATAATAATTAAGCTACTCAAAAATGGTCACCGAGTAAGTTTAAGAGTAAATAATGGAAATTTTTAGCAAATCTCCCGTCGGTAACCCGCATAAAGTCCCCCAAATTGGAAGGTACAAACTACCTTTCCTCAAAAACAATGGATGGGGATTACTTTGTGAATTTACAGTTATCAACGTAATATTCCCGGAAAAAAACTGCATTCTTCTGTGTTTTCTATTATCTCCCCTGAAACTATTAGATATGAACTTAGCAATATGAGCTGTATTTTTTTCAGTTTGTTTGTTTTTGTTTGTTTGTTTGTTTTTTTTTTGGTTTGTTTTTTTTTTGTTTTTTTTTATTTTGTTTGTTTTTTTGTTTGTTTTTTTTGTATACAGAAGAAATCATCATTTTAAGTTATAGTATGCAGAAATTAAGCAGTTTCATGGTCCAATACCTCGTGAAAACATATATAAAGCTTCAAAATTAAGGAAAATGTAACATGAATTTATTTATTGCTGGGAAGCAAAGAATTTATTCTCGAGATGATTCGTATGCATGTGACCTCAGACCAAATGTTCTCGATACATGCGTTGTATATACTGACAACATGTCATGGTCCGATAAAATCACTTGCAATAAGCAAAAACAGAAAAATAAATTTGAAAGATAAGTGTATAAATTATTGATTACATTAGCAAAATAATAAAATACAACCCATATTATTCTTTCAATAATGTTCTATTTGTTTTTAAACATGGTAGGGCTTTAGTTCTTTGAAATCTCAGTGATCGATTCAAAAATGACTCCTGGTGTACATTGCACTGGTCACGAATTCGACCGATTTTATCTCGTATTTTTCACGTAAGCATTCATTATAGACTGGCTCCTTTGAAATCAGAACCAAGTCGGGCATATATTAAACTAGTAACCAACTCCGGAGACGGAACATCAAAAGAATTGTAATCTGGAGTAAATTTTTTCGCATTTTTCCCTGATTGGTTTTTAACTACACACCTTGGAGCAAAATAATCCGAAATTTGTCTGTAAACCGGCAACCGCATTACAAATTTCAACTGTAGACACATATCACCCAGCCAAAGTTTGCCGATTGGTAGTACGTTAGTTTAGTTCGACTATTTATAGTAGCTCGGTCAGTGTCGAACATCAATGATTGTTCAAAATCGTATTCAGAATTAGTTTGACAATCGAAATGATGAAGTATTCTTGGTGTTTTTATGCATAAAAGGGTATCTGATATCATTTTCCAGACAAACGGTTACGACAAAATGCGTTTTTAATGCTTCAAAAAAATTGAAGAAATGCAGCTCATATTGCGGTGAAATAAAACAATAAAACATAAGCTCTGTAGAGCATTTCAATCGACTACATAATAAGCTTAAACACTTTAAAAGACATGCACATAAAAAGCCTACATAACATGATAAGACAAAGCAGTATACACAAACACATACTTAAACATGCACATATAAGAATACGCAAAGATTTAAAAAATGACATACAAAAACATCTACAAAAGTCATACGTGTAATTTAGCATATACAAGCAAGCAGGGCAACATAAAAATTAAAGCGTGGTAGATAAAACATATGACATACAAAGCAAGGGAAAGCATATAAAGCACTTTTAAGTTTCGTATCAAATATGGCACAAACAAAGATGCAACATTTAGCAGTAAACTACATAAGCAAAGCAAAAACAAAAGCAAAAACTCTATGTGAACGCCATTGCCAGGGAAGATCTTTATGGCATTTGACTAGTCGCTAATAAGAACGAATAATGTTCATAACATGACAGACAATAATAAGCCAAAGAGAATTTACTACGAAATCTATACAAATAGTTGATTGCGATCAAGGAAGTTGATTGCGGTGAAGGAAGAAAGTACGTAATGTTTATCTAAAGTCGGTTTATTGTAACATCCATCTGATTTGTCTTTTTGTCTCATGGGCTTCGGCTCTTGACCACTCTGTTTGGTAATTTTGTTATTACCCCCATTTCGAAATGTTATTTTGAGACATGTTTTTAGTGTTTTGTAATGCAAAATTTTGCTTATGATCGACCTGATGAACGCCCTGTGTTCCTATATGTTGTAAATGTTCACTTGGTACATAGGTGTTCTGCAACTGATGACAGTGATTGTGAGTTCTTTGCCAGTTTAATTCATGTTTGATCACGATCCCACATCAATCACCGGGAAGCTTTGTATGATATTCAGCAATGAATACCATTCAAATCGGTGCTATGCAACGTCTTGAACTAACTGTGAGGTATGAGCAAAGCTCATTTTTGAAGGCGTCATGGTGACTTCAAGACAAAGAAAAAGGTATGAGCAAAGCTCATTTTTGAAGGCGTCATGGTGACTTCAAGACAAAGAAAAACAACAATTTAAGCATCGTGCAATTCCTTGGTTCTACCATTTGTTTGAAGAGTCTTCCTCATTTACATCTACTTAATATTCTAGCATCCTTTGTCAAACATAATTGTATTTGTATCATGATTTTCATAATTTTTAAAAGTTAAATTACCTTTTCCTTGAATTTTAGTTATGCGAAATTTTTAATGCAAGTTGCAAAACCAATATGTAGCTGTATTTATATAATGTATTTCGCCCACTCGATTTGTTGGTCTATATATTAATATCTACATATGATCATTTACATGGTTAGTGTATTTGGTAATGTTGTATTTGGCTTCGTTTCTACTGTCTTGGTTGCCTTAATTAATAACTAAATGTATATTATGCATGTTGTTTTCTAAAAGAAATGTATATATTCTGCAAACACATCTTTAAACTGTAAGTTTGTTTTGACAAGAAGTGAAGAAAGTGTCGAATGATTGATTCGCCTTTTGGAAATGTATACAATGTGCAGAACTGTTGGGAAAAATAATAATTGTCAACAAATATCACTGAACCCCCCGGAAAATCTGCCCGTTATCTCTTCAGTTCTGAAACTTCATATGATAATCTTCATTTATTTAATATATCTGTACACTGAACAGTAAAAAATGAGAACGTGACTAGAAAATGACATTTAGGGCTTGCTTTATGGTGTAAGGGTCGTCACTGTGTTGAAGACCGTACGGTGACCCCTAGAAGCTTTGTTTTGGGTCGTTTTAACATGGATATGGGATGTTGTCTCCTTTACATTTACAACATTTCCTTTCTTTTTCATAATTTACCAAGCAGACATCTAAGATATCTTTCACATTTTATTCTTACGACCTGCCAAAGTAATTGAATGCACCTTCCATATTTTGTGCACTATCAGGTTTTGGTCTGTGGCGTCGTGATGCCAGGAAAATTCTCGCACAAGGAAAAATGTTTGAACATGCGTGAAATACAACTTTCCCGCGAGTTACCTGATAGTGCAGCAGCGACACCAATCGGAAAAAGCGGGAAGGTGAATTCCATTGTTTTTTGAGTTGCTATCGTACACCGCCACAACGAAAAGGGGAGATTTGGCGCACAATAAAACCGGTGTAACCTTCTATTTCTTTTGAAATACCTGCACTGCAGTGGACGATTTTGTCCGGTGTTGTTCCACCTGCTTTGTGTTTTTCCTCATGAATACTGTCACTGAAAAATCTGATCGGTAATTTTGTTATTACGCTCATGTACATGTCTAAAAACTGTAATTTTGTTTTGTTCTTTGTAATCGTGGAAGAAAACATTGCTCCAAAACATGATTGCATAAATAAGATAGAAAGAATTGGAGTTTAAAACCGAGGAAGGTAACCAACACTCCCACAGTTGCTCCTTAACTATTATAATTTCCTCAATGGAACCTTTTTTAAGAAAAGGAAAATATTGTTATTTTGTCTTTAAAGTTTTGCATTCTTTCTATGGAAAATCGATATTGCTAGGTTTTACTATAAATGTATCAACTCAATTATAAAATTGATGATATCGGCATTAGAATAAGGTAAGTTTATCTAATCATTCATCTTCATGAAAAAATTGTTCAAGATTATATAGTTACTTATTGACAAATTTACTTCTTCATCAATCTTCGTTTATCTTGTCATTCATTACCACTGTGCCGATGTCTCTGATGGTGGACTGTAAGTCCCCGACGGTATTCACCAGCCCCTAGTCAGTACTTCGGTGCTGACCAGAAAACCGATTTGATTCAAATTTGCTATATCTTAATTTTACAAAGTTTATGTAAAACTAAGAAGTATCTCGCTCATGCATAGCTCAGTCCTTAGCTGAATTTTGGCTATTCTATTTAGATCATTTTTTAAATATTTGTTCTCTATCAGCTTTTACACGTTTTTGGTTAATTGACTTCCAAATTTTTCGGTTTGATCTGCACTGAGGAGACATAAGTTGTCGAAATGCGCATATGCAGAAGATAAATTAACAGTAACTTTGGTATCTTGTCATTCATTACCATTGGGCCGATACCTCTGCTGTTGGACTGTTAGTCCTCGAGGATATTCACCAACCCAGTAGTCAGTATTTCATGTACTTCGGTTCTGACCCGAAAACCGATTTTATTGCATTTTGCAATTTCAAATATTTTACCAAATTCAATGCAAAACTAAGGAGTATCTCCCTCATGCATAGCTTTGTCCTTAGCTGACTTTTGGCTAATCTATTTAGATCCTTTTTGGTTATTTGTTCTCGATCAGCTTTTACAAGTTTTTTGGTTAATTTACTTCCAAATGTTTCGGTTTGATCTGCACTGAGGAGACATAAGTTGTCGAAATGCGCATATGCAGAAGATATAAATTAACAGTAACTTTGGTATCTTGTCATTTATTACCACTTGGCCGACGCTTGTGCTGATGGACTGTTAGACCTCGAGGGTATTCACCAACCCAGTAGTCAGTACTTCGGTGCTGACCCGAAAGCTGATTTTATTGAAATTTGCAATATCCAAAATTTTACAAAATTAATGCAAAACTAAGGAGCATCTCCCTCAATCATGCATAGCTCTGTCCTTGGCTGAATTTTGGCTATTCTATTTAGATCCTTTTTGGTTATTTGTTCTCTATCAGCTTTTATACATTTTTTGGTTAATTGACTTCCTAATGTTTCGGTTTGATCTGCACTAATGAGACATAAGTTGTCGAAATGCATTATGCAGAAAATAAATTAACAGTAACTTTGGTATCTTCTTATTTATCTGCACTGAAGAGACAGAAGCTGTCGAAATGCGCATATGCAGAAACTAAATTCACAGTATCTTCGGTATTTAATTGTTTAAAGTGGTTTATTTTCACAACATAAAATTTATCAAAGAAGTGCGAATGTACAGTTTTGTTTCTTCACATTTATGTCTAAATTTTCATAGATCTAATTATCATCATTGACTGTGGTAAATTATGATAAGTTAAATAACAAAATACCGAAGTTACTGTTAATTCATATTCTGCATATGCGCATTTCCACAACTTATGTCTCATTAGTGCAGATTAAACTAAAACATTTGGAAGTCTTGACGGTGACGTTCCTCTAGCTCAAGCATTCAAGAACGTCGATATTATTTATTGCCACTGGACCGATAGCTCGGCTGGTAGACTGGTAAATGCAATCTTGTACTCAAATTTGGTACAAATATACCGAAAATATGCAACAATAGCGATAGATAGATAGTATGCAATACGGTATACATGCCATCTAGTATTCAAATTTTGTACAAATGTACTGCAAATATGCAAAAATAGGGATATCAATAGTATACGATATGGTATAAATGCCATCAAGTACTTAAATTTGGTACAAATGCACTGAAAATATGCAACAATAGGGATATCAGTAGTATGTAATATGCTGTAAATGCCATTTAGTACTCAAATAAGGTACAAAGTTACTGAAAATATGCAACAATAGGGATATCATTTGTTATGTGATATGGTGCAAAAGCCATGTAATACTTGTATTTGGTGCAAATATACTGAAAATATGCAACAATAGGGATATCCATAGTATGTGATAGTGTGTGAATGCCATCTAGTACTCAAATTTGGTGCAAATGTACTGACAATATGCAAGAATAGGGATATCGATAGTATGCGATATGGTGTGAATGCCATCTAGTACTCAAATGTGGCACAACTTTACTAAAATATGCAACATTAGGGATGTCGATAGTATGTTATATGGTGTTAATGCCATCTAATACTAATATTTGGTGCAAATGTACTGTCAATATGCAACAATAGAGATATCCATAGTATATGATATGGCGTGAATGCATCTAGTACTCAAATATGGTACAAATTTACTGAAAATATGCAACAATAGGGATATTGATAGTATGCGATATGCTTTAGATGCCATCTAGTACAGAAAGTTGGTACAAATTTGCTGAAAATATGCAACATTAGGGATATTGATAATATGCGATATGCTGTAAATGCCATCTAGTACTCAAATTTGGTACAAATGTACTGAAAATATGCGTTAAAAGGGATATCTTTAGTATTCGATTATGTGTAAATATCATCTAGTACTCAAATTTTGCACAAAACTTACTAAAATTTGCAACCATAGGGATATCGAAAGTATGTGATATGGTGCAAATTCCATTTAGTACTCAAATCTGGTACAAATGTACTGAATACATCGGAAACGAATACCGGAGCAAGAACGAGGAAAGGGGAAATTCTAAAATAATAAATCCAAAATCACGGCAAGCAATATGCAACAATAAGGATGTCAATAGTATGCGATATGGTGTAAAGTCCATCTAGTACTCAAATTTGGTACAAATTGACTGAAAATATGAAGCAATAGGGATATCGCTAATATGCGATATAGTGTAAATGCCACCTTGTACTCAAATTTGGTACAGATTTACAGAATATATGCAACAATAGTGTTGTCGATAGTTATGTGATATGATTTTAATACGATTTAGAACTGAAATTCTTTATCAAATTTGGTATGATTTATGATTGGTTCAAGTGAGGGTGTCATTGTAAGGTGCATAAAATAGAAATATATTACTGTTCGGTGTAGGAAATATCGAAATTCTCGTTTACAATGTACATTGCACATGAAATTATAAATATCGTGTTTGGTATAGGAATTAAAAAGGTACGTGATGGACGACGTGCGATGATAAGCCTCCGCCGCCTTTATTCATCTGTTAATATATCCTCAAGAAGATGAGAAAAAATTTCATTTTAATAGCGGGACAATTTATCAGTTTCCACTAATCAAAGCAACACGTGAATAAAAACGGCAAGCGAAAAACATAAACCTCGAGTATTTTTTTACATTTACACGATTGTAAATAAAATGTTTCGTGGAAAAATATTCGAAAGTTTAGACTGAAAATGAAATCTCGACAAGTTTTCTCCGAAAATCTTCATTTTGTGCTGCAAAATAGACATTAAGTCTTTTGTTGTATGTGCCGGCCACTAAATTAATACCGAAATGCAAACACACTGTATTGATCTGTAATGGTTTAAGGTGTAAAGTGTATGGTGTATGGTATATGGTGTAATGGTATAATGGTGCAAAGTGTATGGTGTACGATATAATGGTGTGATTGGTTATGTTTAGTGTACATGCACCATATTTACAACAAGGTAATATTTTTCATTAAATATTAAATACTTTTAAGAAGTTTAACAGAAGATATGAACATTTGATATCTAAATATGACGTGACTAGCAAGCAGCATATTACAAAAAGACATTTCTTTTCCTCGATTTTATGGAAATGTTGTTAAAAATGTTAGATACTGATTAAATTCCTGAGACATAAGTTTTCGAAATGCGCATATGCAGAACATATAAATTAACAGTAACTTTGGTATCTTGTCATTTATTACCACTTGGCCGACGCTTGTGCTGGTGGACTGTTAGTCCTCGAGAGTATTCACCAACCCAGTAGTCAGTACCTCGGTGCTGACCCGAAAGCCGATTTTATTGAAATTTGCAATATCCAAAATTTACAAAATTAATGCAAAACTTATGAGCATCTCCCTCACTCATGCATAGCTCTGTCCTTAGCTGAATTTTGGCTATTCTATTTAGATCCTTTTTGGTTATTTGTTCTCTATCAGCTTTTATACATTTTTTGGTTAATTGACTCCCTAATGTTTCTGTTTGATCTGCATTGATGAGACATAAGTTGTTGAAATGCATTATGCAGAAAATAAATAAACAGTAAGTTCGGTATCTTGTTATTTATCTGCACTGAAGAGACAGAAGTTGTCGAAATGCGCATATGCAGCAACTAAATTCTCAGAATCTTCGGTATTTAATTGTTTAAAGTGGGTTATTTTCACAACATAAGATTTATCAAAGAAGTGCGAATGTACAGTTTTGTTTCCTCACATTTATGTCTAAATTTTCGTAGATCTAATTATCATCATTGACTGTGGTGAATAAAAACTAAAATTTATGATAAGATAAATAACAAAATACCGAAGTTACTGTTAATTCATATTCTGCATATGCGCATTTCTACAACTTATGTCTCATCAGTGCAGATTAAACCAAAACATTTGGAAGTCTTGACGGCGACGTTCCTCTAGCTCAAGCATTCAAGAACTTCGGTATTATGTCATTTATTGCCACTGGACCGATGCCTCGGCTGGTAGACTGGTAAATGCAATCTTGTACACAAATTTGGTACAAATATACCAAAAATATGCAACAATAGCGATAGATAGATAGTATGCAATACGGTATACATGCCATTTTGTACAAATGCACTGCAAATATGCAAAAATAGGAATATCAATAGTATACGATATGGTACAAATGCCATCAAGTACTTAAATTTGGTACAAATGCACTGGAAATATGCAACAATAGGGATATCAGTAGTATGCAATATGCTGTATATGCCATTTAGTACTCAAATAATGTACACATTTACTGAAAATATGCAACAATAGGGATATCATTTGTTATGTGATATGGTGCAAAAGCCATGTAATACTTATATTTGGTGCAAATATACTGAAAATATGCAACAATCGGGATATCCATAGTATGTGATATTGTGTGAATGCCATCTAGTACTCAAATTTGGTGCAAATGTACTGACAATATGCAAGAATAGGGATATCGACAGTATGCGATATGGTGTGAATGCCATCTAGTACTCAAATGTGGCACAACTTTACTAAAATATGCAACATTAGGGATGTCGATAGTATGCCGTATTGTGTTAATGCCATCTAATACTTATATTTGGTGCAAATGTACTGTCAGTATGCAACAATAGAGATATCCATAGTATATGATATGGTGTGAATGCATCTAGTACTCAAATGTGGTACAAATTTACTGAAAATATGCAACAATAGGGATATTGATAGTATGCGATATGGTTTAAACGCCATCTAGTACTCAAATTTGGTAAAATTTTGCTGAAATTATGTAACATTAGGGATATTGATAATATGCGATATGCTGTAAATGCCATGTAGTACTCATATTTGGCAGAAATGTACTGAAAATATGCAACAAAAGGGATATCTTTAGTATTCGAATATGTGTTTATGTCATCTAGAACTCAAATTTGACACAAATCTAACTAAAATTTGCAACAATAGGGATATCGATAGTATGTGATATGGTGCAAATTCCATTTAGTACTCAAATTTGGTACAAATTAACTGAAAATATGAAGCAATAGGGATATCGCTAATATGTGATATAGTGTAAATGCCACCTTGTACTCAAATTTGGTACAGTTTAACAGAATATATGCAACAATAGTGATGTCGATAGTTATGTGATATGATTTTAATACGATTTAGAACTGAAATTCTTTATTTAATTTGGTATGATTTATGATTGGTTCTAATGAGGGTGTCATTGATCGGTGTATAAAATAGAAATATGTTACTGTTCGGTGTTGGAAATATCGAAATTCTCGTTTACAATGTACATTGCACGTGAATTTATAAATATCGTGTTTGGTATAGGAATTAAAAAGGTACGTGATGGATGACGTGCGATGATAAGCCTTCGCCGCCTTTATTCATCTGTTAATATATCCTCAAGAAGATGAGAAAAATGTCATTTTAATAGCGGGACAATTTATCAGTTTCCACTAATCAAAGCAACACGTGAATAAAAACGGCAAGCGAAAAACATAAACCTCGAGTATTTTTTTTCTATTTACACGATTGTAAATAAAATGTTTCGTGGAAAAATATTCGAAAGTTTAGACTGAAAATGAAATCTCGACAAGTTTTATCCGAAAATCTTCATTTTGTGCTGCAAAATAGACATCAAGTCTTTTGTTGTATGTACCGGTCACTAAATTAATATCGAAATGCAAACACACTGTATTGATCTGTAATGGTGTAAGGTGTAAAGTGTATGGTGTATGGTATATGGTGTAATGGTACAATGGTGCAAAGTGTATGGTGTACGATATAATGGTGTGATTGGTTATGTATTACTGTACAAGCACCATATTTACAACAAGGTTATATATTTCATTAAATATTAAATACTTTTAAAAAGTTTAACAGAAGATATGAACATTTGATATCTAAATATGACGTGACTCGCAAGCAGGATATTATATAGGACATTTTTTGTCCTCGATTCTATGGAAATGTTGTTAAAAATGTCAGATACTGATTAAATTCCTGAATAAAACTGGGACGTAACGTACATTTTTTACGTAATAGTAGCTAATACTGCCGAGGTCTGCTTAAATACATGACGACTTTTTACCAAACACGCCGGGAAATTTTGAGTTTGATTTGTCTTCCTTAGTGCGACAGTGTTTTACCAGCAGACTAATTTCGTTTAACTAGCGGACAGTTAAGTGGTAAGTCATCTTTTATTCATCTTTCTAAATTACATTTCGTCATATTCTTTTCTTTTCTTTTTTTCAAGATAGTGGTCATAGGATTAGTAGTTTACCTGGTATGGGTATGATTTTAATACGATAGAGAAAGGAAGAGTTTCGGTTCCCATAAACCCTACCAATGGCTTTTGCTGGTGCCGGTACCAGATCGGCTTTCCCTAGTTCCTATTTTATTTACGTTTGCCTCTTGTCCTTTCTTTGTGTTTTTTAGTTGATTTCGCTCGTGAATTGTGGCATGTAAATGTTTTCGGCCATTGTAGATGTTAACTGTTATCTCTTGTTTGTAATGTGTATTTCATCTGCTAAATTCAGATGCAGCCTGATTTGAAATATTTTAACATTGCAATAGTTGAAGCAGAATTTTGAAAAACAAGTATATTTCACCTGCCATAGGGATGACATGGTTTACTCTTTGCTTGCAAAGTTTGCATGCGATTTCCAATTCATGAGAAAAAAATCCATTATGTACCTAATTTCCTGCAAATGAAATGGCTCTAGCATTCTAAATGTATCTGGCTTCACTTTTCTAGGAGCGTATATTTTCCCATTAAGTTTGGTTTAAAATTTCTCAAGAAGTTTCAGGCAGAAGAAAAGATATGAAAAAGTTAACGGACAGATCGCAACAGCTTAGGGACTAGTCAAAATTTATCAAGGGATGGGACCGATGCAAACAACAGTAACACATGCATTTTTTTAAAGTTTCATGGTATGGGATCAGGATTTTTTAAAAGCAAAATGTGCATTGGACCTAAACATTGTAGATAAGATCTCTGAATGCAAAGACATAACTATAAATGAATTTTATTTTTATTTTCTATTCATTTTTTGTATCTAGACACTATCGGTATGGAATAACCCAATTATTAAAATGGCCTACTCTCCTTTATTGAAACTTTAAAACCAAAATTTCAATATTTGTTCTCACTTTATATATTTCATTTACTTTTACTACGAAATGACTTTAAGATGAAGAACAACAATAAAGGCGTTGTTCCATTGCTTGTTTTTACTGTGCATTTTCAGAGATTTTGTCTCATTTGCATTTACTCCATATCCCTTCAATCATCATTTAAGACTGGAGTTTGTCTCTCCTGCAGTGTGGAGTCCGTAAAAAGATTCCCCGTGCGAGAGATGTATGCTCCCTATACATTTCAGTTATGGTGTACTTGTTCTTGAGAGAATTTCTCATATCAAACTTTCAAATATGGCATTATCTATATTTTTCTAATTTAAAAAGGTTATTTTGACCACCTGTTTATTGTCCCCACATCTCATGATTTACTTATGCCAAG
>MJUU01023370.1:0-40104 GCA_002080025.1 Modiolus philippinarum
TGGTTCAATAATTGGTTAAAGTTAAGGTCAGAGCTTATATTTCGTGTATTATAAAAGTACAATAACACATTTTCAAGACATACACTCTACTTGACCTAATTTGGCGGCGAATTGATGCTTTGCATCAATATTAACTTGTTATTACTGTTACAGCTGTACTAGTTCTACACTATAAATTATCTCAAATGCCTAAAATCTAAATTACTCTATTGGCAATTACTAAGCAAATATATAAAATAAGCTGTTGACTGTATTAACAGTTGGAAATAAATCAATACTAATTAAGAATGTCTATTAAAACAATGGTTCAACATTACAATCACCAAAAATCAACATGTATTAAAATGCCATTTTATTATATAAAATATTTTCTGTAAGATCATCTTTAACGGAAGAAAGTTTCATTTTTAATATGAAACCAGTAAACATCACAAACATGAATACAATGATTTTACAGATTATATATAATACAAACAACCATTATTGTTAACATTTTTGCAATTTTAGATATATACTTTTTTTACAATTGTTTTCAACTAAAAAAAATGAGATGTTTTTATACAGTTAAAGTTATAAGATCCTAGTCACATCTGTTTTGTTACGTTTTTACTTGAAGTTTTAAAATTTTCAATAAACATATAAAGCAAGTTATTTTTATTGTTTTTCAGTTACTATAATGAATTTGACAGTGTATGCTTGTGCAATAAAAAAGAATCTTTATTCTATTAGGTTATGACTCTGTTGTCAGGTTGTTGCCATTATCTGCACATAAATTGGTCAAATGCAATACATTTTAATAGCTTCAGCTAACCAATTTTTAATATGAACAGAATGATTCTTGCAAAAAAAGAAATACTAATAATACTAATATATATATCTATAATATTACAATCCAATCCATTTGTTAAAAAAGGGGTTCTTAGCTCACCTGACTCAAAGGGTCATGTGAACTATTCCCACCATGAAGCATTCGTCGTTGTCATCCATCATAAACTTTTCTTATTTTCATCTCCTTTGAAAGTACGGCCAATTTGGACCAAACTTGGCAGGGATGGTCCTTGGGTGGTTCCCTTTCAAAATTATATCCGATATCCCTTCCCGCTAAAAATGTTCAGCATGTCAAGGGCTGTCATCTTATGCAGTAGTGACAAGAATAAGGCCACAGTGACCTAGATATATGGTAAGAGTTTAAGTGACAACTCATATGTCATGTACTATTAGAGATTGGAGCAAACAATTTTACATGCAGATGTCTTTGAGGGAAAAGGATTTAATTTCATGGTCCACTGACACTGATTGAATTTAGGTCAGAGTTCATATTTTAGGTACTATAAGAGATAGTATCATGTTATCTTGCATGCAGATGTCTCTAAGAAAGAAAACAAAATTAAACAAGAGTTTGTTCGTCACTGTGACCTACATTTCATGGTTCAATGATTGGTTAAAGTTAAGGTCAGAGCTTATATTTCGTGTACCATAAAAGTACAATAACTCATTTCCAAGACATACACTCTACTTGACCTAATTTGGCGGCGAATTGATGCTTTGCATCAATTTTTAACTTGTTAACATTGATACAAACTTAAAATCTTATAAGAGGATGAGAACGGGTTTATAATCATTACGAAAACAGTCTGTGCACTTTGTGTGGCGTTTATTGTTTAGTTAATGAAAAAGAAATTTGATTCTTCGTACCTTCAAAAGAGACGTCAAACAGCAAACGAATATATACGCCTAGATTTTGAATGAAATGATAATATCAAGAATTCATTTAATAGGCAGCCCGCAATGATGACGTCTTCATGATTGTTATATGTTAGTTTTAATTATACATTGTCTTTTCGAGATCAACATCCCTTTATGATACGAATAACTATATGCGCAGTTAAAGGTTTATCTTTTCCAATTCAAATCGAACATGATTAAGAAAACATTGAAAAAAACAAATGCTGTAAAAAAGAGATGCTGGTTCTCCGGACTGTGCTAAATTGAACTTAACACTTTGATGTATAAAAAAACTGTTTCAATTGAATACATCAGAGTGTGCAAAATAATTTTTATCCAAATTTCAGCTAGATACACGCCTTCCATGATTTTACTAAACCGATTTAAACTTTATCTTGACAGCATGACTGGTGTTGTTAACAGAGGAGGGCATGTTTACCCTTTAGGAGCAACGTACATGTATGTTACTCGCAATTTCATGGGAGTTCATACTATGAGTGCCTTTATGGTTGTTTTTATTTCTTTGTTTTGTAGATGTGTGACGTCATTAGTTTTCGGTGTTCTTTTTCTTGCCATGTCTTTGGACTTCAATTTTGTAATTACCAATCCTATGTACTTTCGGTATTCTACTGCCGTTTTTTCATCAACCATTCTATTGCACCAAAACATATAAAATTACGTATCATGCATATTATTATTCAAGCAAGTAATCAAACATTAGAAGAATATGGAACAAAAATTTATTTGATCGCAAACAACTTAAACAATATGAATTTTTCTCTAATTCTTGTTCGAAATAAATACTTCCCGGTCTATGTTAGATGAATTTAATAAACAACATGTTTGGAAATTAATCTTACTTGCTGATTGGTCAATCATATAAATGTCTCGTTTCAGTTTCTAGAAATGGTGCAACCGGGTGTTGATGAAATTAACACCTGCATCATTGTATAACGAAATGGTTTTTGCATTTTTATTACTAAGATAACTCAATGTATTGATTATATGACATTTTTATCAAAAATATTATATTCAACACCCCTATCAATGAATGGCGCAATGATACACATAGCAACGATACTTCAGGAGATCGCTTTACTTCAAATAAATTGAGTTGAAACAATCTCTAACATTGTTTTCCTGTTTATTACGATAATTTCTCACATCTCGATAGTTCAGTTTTCTCGTGTAAAGCTGGAACTTTAAAGTGTGAAATATTACCTATCTCGATGTGAGAAATATACGAAATAAACTGGAAACAATGTAAGAGACTATATATAATCAACATTATATGACTAAGACAGAACAAGATACAGCTGTTGTCACTGCTTTGTAAATCTAAAATTCACTCTAATTTAAAATTTGCGCTAAAAAGGGTTCCTTGAAAAAAAAGTTATACGAAATCAAAATTGAGACCTTCCACTTCAACTCATGACTGATGCCGTATTTTCATTATACCATCGGCCAAAAAATTTCCATGATTGCAATCCCAGATATGATCACGAAATAAAAATATTGTTGCGTCTAATTCTGAATTTTATCTTTGCGTATAAACAAAAAGAATTCCGAATATCGTAAATAAGGCTTAATTAGCAATTATTTGTTTAAACCTTATTATTAGGAATTAACCAGATTGCATTTGGTAATGGCTGAATAATAATGTGATACCATTAACAAGACTGACAGAACACTATGACGATAACTGAATATTTCACGTTCAAAAGCGATTTTATGTTTGTCTGGTTTGTTTTATTTGTTCCTAAGTACATGTTGAAAGAATAATGCTTCTTGAAACCGTCATTATATCAGATTCAGTTTGTTTGTAATCATTTGATTTACAAATGAGTAAGAGATGAAATATTAATTTATAGTAAAAAAACGTTGAATAAAGACGGAATCATTACAGTTGAAACTTGTATGTCAAGAACAAAATGAATATAAATATGATTTAGTATTTTAATTACGATTTCTCTTTGTAATGATTCTTGTAATTTAAGATTCATAGTAAGCTTGCATTTTCTTAAAAACATACTTTTGTGACTGTAATAAATTTAGTATTTCAGTATTGACAAAAAGGTATATGTAGAAATATTATCTTCTTATCACTGACCTCTGTTCAAGTTTCCTGGCAAGTGTGAGAAATACGTTTCAACTCTCCTTGGAGAAGATTTTTTCGGGTCAATGTTTGGTTAAAATTCAATTATGATGTCAAACTCGGTTTCCTTCCTCCGACTTCATCAGTGTGACGTCGTGTATAAAGGGGATCATCCCTTATGACATCACGCCAAAAGAACACATTTATTTCGGATCAACAGGAAAGGAGGCTTATGTTTTTTCACATTTCAACACTCTTGAAAGTTAAATTGTCAAGTATTTGTGGAATCTATATGTAATCATCATTTCATACATGCATGCGCCGGTCTGACTTGATTGGTTTTTTTTTAACGTTGGTGACAATCATATATTGGAATGATTATTCTGAAAAAAATATCTAATTCAGATATAACTGAATACAGACTTGGGATATTAATTGTTTGAATACATAAACTTTTTAAATAACCAATTAATTACACATATTCATTTATAGTTTCAGACAATGAAATAGCAGAACAATCATTCAAATATATCAAATATCTTTTTCATAATGTTGTATGTAATTAGTACAAAATTTGTTCAGAGAACTACAATGGGAAAAGAGGATGAAAAAAGATTAATAAAATAATTAGTTGGAAACCAAATAATAAAGAATCAGTCAATAAAACTCTAATCAAATTAAACAACACTCATACGAGTGGTATACTAACATGGTACCTACAGATTAATGATACACACGGCGAAAAATTGTTGAGACTCTACACATTTTTGTGAACTATTTTTAAACATTCAGACCTAAGCATGCCTGATGTCTAAAAATGTTTAGATCTTTATGTGCTTAGATTTAAGAAAGTGTTTGGAAGTGCTTGTTAGTTGATAATTGTCATCTTAAGTCTAAGATAGTTATTTATTTAAATATTCAGAATTTTGCCTTGTAATGGTTTTATCACCGGCGTGTAGCTTCCATTAAAAAAAATCAATGAAATGAAATATTCTTTGAAAAAAATTACATGCTTAGAGTTGTATTCAAAATCGAATAAAAGGGTAATTGTATTGAAAAAGTATAATAAGTTATGAAAATTCTTAACTTATACATAAAGTTGAACCACGTCTAGTTACATCAGCATTACAGGTCACTGAAAAATATCTGAGTGCAGAGTATTCACACAGTTAACAGAATAAATACATAAATTAACATAATATTTTTCGAATATGTAATCAAATAAAAATATTTCTTTTCAAAGACTATTAAAATATGTAAGTAATGTCTGTTATGTGGCAGAAACAACCAACAAATTATTGTAAATTGAAGACAGCAAAGATAAAACAAAATTGGCTCAAATTAACTTTTTAATAAGACAAAAATAATTATTTTACAAATTAAATACAATATATGACTTATCTAACAATAATGATGTCCAATAATAATCCAAATGAACAGTTCACTTATTCCACCAATAAATGTCCAATAGAATAATCCTTATAATCTTCGCTAAATAGTTGATAATAGATTCACAATAATTGATGTCGATTTCCAATACAAAAGATGTGCGTGATAATCCTGTATCAACTAATTAATCCTGTAAAAACTTATTAAACTGGCTGAATGAACCCTTTTCTGTTACCTTATATAAATACATTTATTATTTCTAGAAAAATCTATCCACAATATACGACTGGAACATTCTAATCAAATGACAATCACATGACTATAATGATTATGTAAGGAAAACCTGTAGAAAATTCTATGTGTTAAATATTAAGTTTTAATTCTAGAAATTTCTATGTTCTAAGGTGTAATAACTTTGACCATTGTTTATTGTAAACAAGTTACATAACTAGGCAAAATAAATTACATAATATTAAGGCCGTACAAAATAAAAACAATGAATAAAATGCGTTATAGAATATTTACAACATTTAATTACCTAAAACACCTCCCCCCAAAAGAAAATGTTTGAATGCAATGAAACACATTTAAAATAAACAATGAGGTGTTATGAAATTGATCAAATTCTTGACGATGCGTCTGCAATGACATTATCTTTTCCTTTAAAGTGTCTGATGTCTAGATTAAAACCTTGTAAAGTCAAACTCCACCTCAAAAGTCTTTGATTTGTATCTTTCATTTTATGAATAAATTTAAGAGGGTTATGATCAGTATATACAATGATAGGCTGAATTGAAGCTGTAACATAAATTTCAAAATGTTGTAAAGCCAAAATCAGAGACAAACATTCTTTTTCAATGGTGGAGTAATTTCTCTAGTGTTTATTAAATTTTCTAGAAAAAAAAACAAATAGGATGGTCTATACCATCTTTACCTTCTTGTAATAAAACACCACCAGCAGCAACATCACTGGCATCTACTGCTAATTTAAATTGACAATTAAAATTAGGTGTTGCTACATTTGGCGCACTTTTTAGGATGGCTTTTTGCTCTTCAAATGACTCATCACAACTTTTAGACCAAATAAACTTTACATTTTTTCTCAATAATTTAGTCAAAGGCTCACGAATTGAAGAGAAGTTTTGGCAAAATTTTCTATAATATCCAGCCATTCCCAGAAAACGCATTAATTGTTTCTTATTCTCAGGTTTAGGAAAACTAGAAATAGCACTAATTTTAGCATCAATAGGTTTTACCTGACCCTGACCTACAACATGTCCTAAATAATTTACATAAGCACATCCAAATTCACTCTTGGAGAGGTTGACTGTTAACATAGCACTGCTTGAACGTTCAAAAAAAAGTCTGAAGTATCGAAGATGTTCTTTCCAAGTGTCACTATATCTAAGAATGTAATCAATGTATGCTTCACAACCGTCAATTCCAGAAATAACACTGTTGATGAGACGCTGAAAAGTTGCCGGCGAATTTTTCATGCCAAAAGCCATCAGTTTGTATTGGAATAGTCCATCGGGTGTAACAAAAGCGGAAAGTTCTTTTGCACGCTCTGTAAGAGGAACTTTATAAAATCCTTTCAATAAGTCAATTTTTGTAATGTATTTAGCATTCCCAATTTTGTCAATACAGTCATCAATGCGCGGAATTGGAAAAGAGTCAGTTTTTGTAACACTGTTTAATTTTCTATAGTCCGTACGCATACGATAAGTTCCATCAGGATTTGGCACTAGAATACAAGGCGAGCTCCAATTGCTTTTGCTAGGTTCAATAAAGTCATTTTTAACAAATACTGAATTTCATCATGCAGGTACTTTTGTTTGATCGGATTCAGTCAATATGGATGCTGTTTTATCGGTACTGAATCACCAACATCGACATCATGAAATATTTTATCAGTTAGTGTCGGAATGTCCGGAAACAAATGTTCAAATTCACGGAGTAATTGTTTCAAGTGGTCCTTTTGAATCGTTGGTAAATGTTGAAATTTCGAATCCAAATCTTGAAGAATCTGTGAATTTTCCGCTTTCGGTGTGATAGCGAATCAATCTTATCACAAAAGTCATTTTCAGCATTGTCAGGGTCAACACTAACTATATTTACAGAATGTACAATATTTGTGCTATTTCTATCTATATAAGGTTTTATCATGTTTACATGACACAACCTATTATGTCTACGTCTGTCAGGTGTTTATTAATATAATTTAAATCACTGATTTTCTTTTCAACAATATATGGACCAAAATATCTGGCTTCAAGTGGCTTTCCAGGAACAGGAAGTAATACAAGTACTTTATCACCAGGGTAAAAATTACGTTTTACAGAATTTTGGTCATACTTGGCTTTCATAGATTCTTGACTGGATTTAAGATTTTTATTGGCTAGTTCGAAACTTTTACAAGTTTAGTGCGAAAGTCTGAAACATAATCAAGGAGATTGAAATGGTCTTTTTCATCAGACAAAATTTTCTCATTTAAAAGTTTGAGAGGTCCCCTAACTGTTTGTCCAAAAACTAATTCAAAGGGACTAAAACCTAATGATTCCTGGACTGCAAATAAAAGAAAAGAAATTCCTTCATCCCAATTTTTCTCTGTGTCAAAACAATAGGTCCGCATCATATTTTTTAAGGTGAAATCGCTCTAAGGCGCCTTGACTTTCAGGGTGATATGCAGATGATCTGTACTGTTTAATGCCTAATTCATACATTACTTGTTGGAAAATGCCTGACATAAAGTTTGAACCTTGATCTGATTGAATAGAATTAGGTAGGCCAAACAAAGTGAAAAATTTAGTTAAAGCCCTAGCTATAGTTTGAGTCTTTATATTTCTTAAAGGAATAGCTTCAGGAAACCCTGTGGATGCACAGATAATAGTTAACATGTACTGATTACCAAATTTAGTTTTTGGTAAAGGACCTACACAATCTATTAATATTCTACCAAAAAGGTTCCTCAAAGGCAGGTATTGGCAGAAGAGGTGCTTTTGGAATAACTTGGTTTGGTTTCCCTACTAACTACCATGTATGACAAGACTTGCAGTAATTAGAGACATCTTTTCTAAGATTAGGCCAATAAAAATAATTTAAAGTCTTATTGATACTTAAGTGTCCTGACAAGAGAGTATCATGGGCCATGCTTAATATCTCAGCTCTATACAGCTTTGGTACTACAATTTGATACTTTACTGCCCACTCTGCATCAGCAGATACATAAGAAGGTCTCCATTTACGCATAAGAATACCATTTTGGGTAAAATAAGTAACAGGTTCCTGCAAAGACTCACTTTCATCAACAGCCCTGTTGATATGACATGAAATTTCAGGGTCCTTATGTTGCTTACTATTTAACTTTGACATAGAAAAACCATCACCTTGATCCAATGAACTATCAGAAAACTCCAGCGGCTTGCTTGTTTCAACACTAACATCACTAAACTGACTCATAAATGTATCCGACAAATCAAAATCATCAGTGCTATTTCCATCCACTTTCTGAGCTTCAACACATTTTTTTTCATAGCACGAGGAACTGCACAGGCAGGATACAACTCAGAAAACTCCTGTCCAGCAGAATCAGGAACTTGATCAAAAGATGGCTTGTCTGTCACAATAGGATTTCTTTGAACTTTATCTCTAGCTAAATCATTACCAAGATAGGTTGTACTCCTTCAAAGGGCAATGATGACTTAATACCTAAGGTCAAAGGTCCAGAAACAATATCCGAAGACAAATAAACATTATGGAGAGGAATAGCAGTATAACCAGTAGAGTCTACCCCTTTAATAAGAACATTTCTACCAGTACTAGAAATATCATCAAACGGCAGGGTTTCCGCCAACAAAAGAGACTGTGAAGCTCCAGTATCTCTCAAAATTCGAATAGAGGTAGAATTACAAAAATCACTCGAAAGCGACACAAAGCCATCACTAATTAATGGTTCAAAAATCTCCATAATGGAACTAGATGGGGATTTGACCTCGACCTTACTAACAGGATCAGAAGCAGACTTCACTTCAGAAAAAGGACTATGCACATCTGTATCAAAATGAGGCAAACATTGTGACGACTCAACAAAACCACTGGGTTTTACTTCACTTTCCTTCCTTTGTTTTAACATATAACAGTCAGATATCAAATGGCCTTCTTTCTTACAATAATTACAGGAAATCGACTTGGATGGTCTCTGTGACTGGGAGGGAGAATAGGACTTGGACGAGCTATTAACTGGACGTTGCCTACTATTTACTTCATTTGTTGGTTTGGGTGAAAAATTTGTGGAATGATTTTGATTTCTGAAAAATTTCTGTGGTTTATTAAAAAATTGTGTTTTATGTGTAAGTAAAAAATCATCAGCTAACCGTGCAGCAATTTCCAGAGTTTCAGCTTTTTTTTCATCAATAAAAGTTTTAATGTCAGTACTAATACATCTTTTAAATTCTTCAATTAAAACTAGCTAACGTAATTTCTCATGTTCTTTGATGAACACCAACGATCAAAAGTTGCTCTTTTGTTCTAGAAAACTCTACATAGGTTTGGTCACTCTGTTTTTCTGCATTCCTAATTTTTTGCCGGTAAGCTTCAGGGACCAGTTCATAGGCTTTAAGAATTAACTCTTTTACAGTGTCTTAATCTGAAGCCTGTTCTACTGACAACTGTGTGTAAATTTCCCTGACCTTACCAATTAACACACTCTGTAATAACATTGACCAATTATGTTTTGGCCACTTTAAATTTTCAGCTATTTTCTCAAAATTCAGAAAATATTTGTCAACATCCTTTTCTTGAAAAGGAGGGACCAACCTGATGTTTTTAGCAACATCAAATGTCTGAGAATTCTGAGAAAGGTGTTGATTCTTTTCAGCTAATTCCAATTTTTTCATTTCTAATTGAAAATTGAGCTCTTTTTCTAATTTTCATTTTCTTTCTTCTCTTTCTTTTTCTTCTCTTTCTCTTTCCAATTCTAATTTCTTTGCTCTCTTTCTTATTATAACTTTCTTATTTCTAATTCTTTCTGAATTTCTAATTTTTTTAATTTCCAAATCCGGTGTTTGAATGCCAAAAGTCACCAAAACAGATTTATCAAAATAATCTTCTTCAACCAAATAATTTGCAATCACATTTTGAACTTCAAATTTTCTCATTCCAGATTTGACATTAAATTTCAAATGTTTTCCTAAGATAATTAATTCATCCTTTTTAAGCTCAAAATTCTCCACCTAACACGTAGACATGAATTGTTCTGGATCAAATGACATCTTGTAAAAATTTATTGCTGACTTTTAAAATTTTCTATCTAACAAAATTGTAATAATTTCTTTTTAAACAATTTCGAAGAATCCCGGACGAGTCCCCAATTTCTGTTATGTGGCAGAAACAACCAATAAATTATTGTAAATTGAAGTCAGCAAAGATAAAACAAAATTGGCTCAAATTAACTTTTTTCATAAGACAAAATCAATTATTTTACAAATTAAATACAATAATGAAGTCCAAGTAATAATCCAAATAAACAGTTCACTTAATTCCACCAATAAATGTCCAAAAGAATAATCCTTATAATCCTCGCTAAATAGTTGATAATAGATTCACAATAATTGATGTCAATTTCCAATACAAAAGATGTGCGTGATAATCCTGTATAAACTAATTAATCCTGTAAAAACTGACTGAATGAACCCTTTTCTGTTACCTTATATAAATACATTTATTATTTCTAGAAAAATTTATCCACAAGATACGACTGGAACATTCTAATCAACTGATAATTACATGACTATAATGATTATGAAAGGAAAACCTCTAGAAAATTCTATGAGTTAAATATTAAATTAAAATTCAGGAAATTTCTTTATGTTCTAAGGTGTAATAACCTTGACCATTGTTTATTGTAAACAAGTTAACAAGTTACATAACTAGGCCAAACAAATTACATAATATTAAGGCCGTACAAAATAAAAACAATGAATAATTATACTATAACTAATCCTAGATTCTGATTTTCGCAAAATATTCAACGAATGATCGAATAACGCAGTAATTCACGAATGCGCGCAGCGCATGAGTGAATTACAGCGTTTTTCGATCATGAGTTGAATATTTTCGATAATCAGAATCTAGGATTAGTTATTGTTTTTATTATATAGATCAGTTCTTGCATATTTAATGGTTTAATTTAAGCTTCTTTTCATGAACTACGTTTTCGATGTTAATCCGCTGAGACGTTTACTTAACCACGACGTTGACAACGTCTATTGTGACGTCACTTCCTAGAGTGAAATTATGGAAAATAATTTCACAGTTAATTATCACTTTTAATTCACTGAGAAATTTCAATCTTTCACTGCAATCTATATAATAAAATGCGTTATAGAATATTTACAACATTTAATTACCTATAACATGTCAAATACGTACTTTCACTAGCAGATATCTGTTGATCTAGTCTGGCCATTTTGATCTTGTCACGATCTTAACAAGCTTAACACAATTTTCTTCAATCTTGTTTAATCTTGAATTATCTTAACACGTCTTGATCGTCCTCGAAATCAATTATCTGAAAACCAACTCAAAATCTAACACTGTCTTAACAAAATTGTGTTAAGCATATCAAGATCATGATAAGATCAAAATGGCCAAACAAGATCAAAACATATCTGCTAGTGTTTGAAGCAAAATAAATCCGTTTTCATAGCAACTGCTCCCTAAGAAAAAACATGAGCTTTGTCACTTTTTTTTGTCCAAGTTTTTTCTTTTCAGAATCAAAACAAAGGAAGATTACCACACCCTCTACACGAACATCTCCTGGAAATGTCTTAACATGATTAGAAAATAACAAAATACCGAAGTTCCTTAAAATTTAGTATCTAAATATGCGCATTTCGACAACTTATGTCTCTTTGTAACATAATGTAAGTTCCACCATAATATTTGTTCCAAAGGATAAAATATTACATAAAATTTGTTTCATCGGAACAAATATTATAATATATGATACCACTAAATATTATAATATTTATTCCAAAAGGTAGACATATTATGCCATTGTTAATAATATTTTTTTCCAATGGAACTTGTGTCGGGTGGAACAAATATATATTTGCATCTTCAGTGGAGATCAAATCGTGGTTTGGCATTTAGTATTGTGTTGATATTGTGCTTTTGCGATAAACTCGAGACGAATGGCGATTCAAAACATGTTTAAATGTTAATCAGATTTAGCTTAAAACATATTTCAGTCATTTGGTACTTTTAGAAATTAAACATCAACCAAAACAGACTAGGCTCCTTTAGCTAGCCGGCAGATTAGCGGCGAGCACCCCTTGACCCATCTTTCAAAATTACTTATTGTCATATTCTCTCCTTTCAAGATTGTGGTCATGGAGTTAGTAGTCTACCTGTATTGGGTTTTATTGGTATGTTTACTATACTATAGGGAAACGGGACAGATAAAGGGGAGGTTTGGGTACCGAAAAACCGGTTTAACCCTACCGCTGGCTTTAGCTAGTGTCGGTACGAAGTCTGGCTGTCCCGAGTTCCTATCGTTGTTTACGTTTGTCCTGTGTCTTATTTGTGTTTTTCCTGTGTAGTTCCCTAGCAGATTGTGGCATGTAATTATAATTTTCAGCCATTGTAGGTGTTTCCTGTTGTCCTTTTTATTTCATTTGAAAGTTGTTAAAAGCTGAACACCGTTTTTCCAGTGTACACATACAATTTACTGTCTACAGTAAGAAACAGTAAAGCGCGACTGAAATGTAAACCACACCCACATCGGTATGAGCAGTATATACACCTTCATGATATTCTACATGTAATAGGGGTCCCATCAATAACTATTGCAACATGACGACTAACCATGATGTAAATATCCTATAACATTCAGCGTGACGTCATAAGTACAGTATTTACGCTAAATAAACGAACTCAAAACACGTTTAGTGCAAGTTACTAAATACCAACGTTACTGTGAATTTACTTTCTGCATATGCGCATTTTGACAACCTATGTCTCTTCAGTTCAGATAAAATGGAAACTTTTGATAGATCATAAACTCAAAGATGTTTAAAAACTGATAGGGAACATAACCAATATGGTCTAAATGTTAAGCCAAAATCAACTAAGGATAGAGCTTTGCATGAGGGAGATACGCATTAGTTTTCAACAAAATTTACAAAAATTTAGATATTGTAAGGTTCCAAAAATTATCGGCTTTCGGGTCAGCACCCAAGTACTACTCTTAGGTTGGCGAAAACCCTCGAGGATTACTAACAGTCCACCATCAGAGGCATCGACCAAGTGGTAACAAATAGCTAAATACCGAAGTTAATGTGAATTTACTTTCTGCATATGCGCAAAAATTCATCCAAAGCACGGGTTTTATCGGCAATAAATGCCAATAAAACCCGTGTTTTAGATGAATTTTGTTTCCCTCGATCTCTAGTGTCATATTGGAATCAGAATAATTCATGTTAGTTATTTCTGCTGTTGATTTACAAAGTTGTATTTTCAATACGCGACACTCACTCCGGATAAAATATCACAGAAACTCATAGACACCCACACGAAAATCTCCAACGAACCACTGGTGATCATTTGCAGAATTGCGTACATATTTCTTAGTGTACAGCCAATGACCTTTATTAATCAAATATTTATATGAAGAGTATCCATACTCCTATTCACAGTAGTAAAAGTGCGTCATTCATTAAATCTTAAATAATTACATTATTGCAAAAAATACTGTTTTTATTTTTAGTTATCTGTTTTACCAATATCACATTAAAGAATAGTTGTGTAATTTACATTTAGTACATCAAACCTGCCATTATGAAATAATTATCAAATGAATTAAATGAAATGTTTTTTTTTTTTTTTTTTTTTTTTTTTTTGTTCAAATCTGTTGCTTTTTATAACACATGGTAGTATAAATCAAACCATAGCTATTTATTTGATATAATTTGTTTTTTTTTTTTCAATTTGGTTCATTTTTAGTGAGTCAGTGGTTTATGGGTCCATTAAAATTTAATGCTAACCAAAAGGAAACTGTGTAGGACTACAAGTCCTACAATCTCATGCTGAGCTTTCATAGTATTTCGCTTTATCTCGACTGATTTCCAATCGCATCAAAAGTGTTATGTACTTTAGAATAGTGTGGGTGATAAGGGATACTTGCATTTCTCATTTAAGTACAGGGATATTCTACAAAAATGTATATTCGCTTTAAAATCATGTATACCTCCGGCTATCCCGAGTTCCTATCGTTATTTATGTTTGTCTCTTGTTTTCATTATTGTTTTTCTGGTGCAGTTTGCTTGTAAATTGTGGCATGTGATTGTAGTTCTTGGCCATTGTAGGTGTTTGCTGTTTTCCTGTTTTTGTAATACCTAAAAGGTTCAAATATCTGCTTTGGTATAAATAATGGCTATGAAGGAAAAGAATATTTGTTATGATCCTAATTTAGCACTTGATTTTTAAAATCAAGAACTGATATATAATTTTTAATAAATTTTGGTGCCTTGTATTTAATAATGCCCGTTAACAAAACAAAAACAGATATGGATTTATCCGTCCTCTTTGGTGGTATAAAACCGGTTTATCCAACCATCTCATGCTGTCTCAATTCGTGTTGAATATGAATTGCCGTGATTTTGGATTTTTTATTTTGGAATCCTTTCTTTCATCATTTTTGCTTCTGTATTCGTTTGCTTTTGTATTCTTTAGAAATGTCTTAACATAGTCAGGACTAAGTCGACCGCAATGCAGGAGAAGTCGACGCAATGGTCGACAAATTTTTCCGGTGGTTTCCACCTGATTTGTCTTTTTGTCTCTTCATGGACCTTTGCTTTTGACAAATCTGTTCGGTAATTTTGTTAACATCCCCATTTGAACGACAGTGTAATTATTTGAGAGTTGTTCTTTTAAAAAACTGCGAGTACTACATTTTCTTTATTCTTTTGTACATAACTTTATTTAAATATTATTTAAAATACCAATGTCATATTAATGAAAACATGCATTATATTGTTGGAGAATATAAGCGTCATGTAAAGATACAAAATATGTACATTGTCGGAAAAAATTATTTGACGAGGTTGAGAAACAGGTAGAAATGCAAGGTTTACAGAGCATTTCTGGAATGTTTGGAACAGAGTACAGATATATTTTATATTTCCAAATAATGTACGTATGTTGTTTTTATCAATCAGTCATTAAAACCAACTTAAAATACAGTTCAGTTTTTCAGCAAATGACAAATTGAAGCCTCACCACCTTTCTAACTGTGTTAACGTAATATGGACGATACTACATGACTTTCATGATGAGGGAGTTCTAATAGCACCACGACCTCGAAACAGAAATATATTTTCACTATTTTTAGTCCAATGCGTCTTACTGAAATAATCTTGAACCATATTAAAAAGTCCAAAAAAGTTTCAAAATTACAAAGTTAAAACATTCTTTTTGTCTCTTAAATGATACTGCTTTGACACAAACTAGGTGCTTGATATTTTGAATACGGACAGCTGTCAGATATGATAAATGTTTTCTGTCGTATTAAAAATGAAGTGGAGTTGATGACAGTATTTTTGCTCGACTCATTTCATTTAACAAGTTGTTGTGAGTTTTTTAAGTAGATACATTGACATTTGTGTTGCTATGATATATACAAAAATTCATATTTGGTGTAAATCATACATAAATATATATAGTTAGAGTGACATATTTTTGTTCTTAGTTCTTATTACGGTGGTTCGGATGTCTTAAATTGCGCATCCATCTTGTAATTGAAATCGGAATTCGCCATTAAAATGTTCTAAAAATAATTTTGAATAGTTCATTAATAATAGATGAATTCAAATAAGCGACGTTTATACTGCGAGTGTGCAAAATATTTCTCTTTCTGAAGGGCAGATTATGCTCAAGGTGTAAAAAGGGGAAAATAACATGTTCACGTTCTTTCAAAAATATGATCCGTCACCCAAATCTTTTTATTTCATATTTCCAAAGTTATTTCTTTTACACAGTTTATATTACATTTTCTTCCGCTCCATAGACGATGTACTTTCTCTTCATAATTCTAAATTTAAGGAGTATTTACATCAGATCTATCCAAATTATCTTGAAATTAATGAAACAACTGAAACACCTACATTGTACTTCAGCTTCGTACCTAGATCTTTTATTGTATATTGACGAAGATGGACGTTTGAAAACTAAACTATATGACAAGCGTGATGATTTTAATTTCCCAATTGAGAACTTTCCCATTCTTAGCAGCAATATACCTACCTCACCAGCCTATTCACTGTTGATTCGTTACTATCGAGCGTGTAGTTTGTACACTGATTTTTTTAACAGAGCAAAAACACTGTCCCAAAAGCTGCTTAGTCAGGGATTTGTTCAACCTATGTTAATTTCATCCCTTAAGAAAATCTATGGCCGTCACCATAACATCACTGAAAGATATGACGTGTCATTATCCCAAATGAAAGTGGATATTTTCAGCTAGATTCACGTCTTCCCGGATTTGACTACCGACTTTGACATATTCCCAGATTGAAACACTCACAGGTTGACGGGTGCTGTTAACAGAGCAGGACATGCTTACCTTTCCGGGACACCTCATATCACTCTCAGTTTCACTTGAGCTCACACTGTGAGTGCCTTTGTTTTGAATGTTGTGATTTCTGTTTCTGTGCTTTGTATCTGTCTAACGTCATTGTTGTTTGTGTCTAGCGTCATTGTTTTCTGTGTTCTCGTTTTGGCCGTGTCTTTGGACGTCGATTTTTGTAAATTTCACTCCTTTGTTCCTTCGGTATTCTACTGCCGTTGTTTTTCACCTAAATCTATTGTTTTATTGATAAAAAAAATATAAAATAGTATTTTCTCCCTATATAGCATATATTAAAAAGCTCAAAACCTTGCTATTTTCGGAGGCCTCTCCTGGAAAACCCAGTTGACCTATTGATTTTTTACTTAAAAATTGAAGTGCATTTAATCAACTTTCAATCACGGAAAAATATATCGCTTTTCTTTAGTACCCTGAACCACCTTAAACACCACTAAAATAATTTGGTGTAAAAAAAGGAGAAGAAAGCAGTACATGTATATGCAGCAAAATGGTACATGTTATCTGGACTTCGATTTGAAGAACAACAAATTAAAGCGTTGTTCCATTGCTGAGTTTTACTATGTTTTTGAAGACTTTGTCTCGTGTGCATTTACTCTATATCCTTTCAGTATTAATTCCAATTCTAAACATATAATAGGATAAAGGAAAAATTTTATTTCATTGTATACTCTTAGGTATCATTTATCATAAGCCACTGTGCAGCAAGGGTCAAATTTTTTAGCCCACCTGGCCTTTGCCATCACTTTGCGTCCGTCGTCCATCCACAATTTCAAAAACAATTTCCTCTTAAACCAGGAGCCAATTGTAAATGAATTTGGCATGAATCATCACCAGGGTATGCAGTCTATAAATTTTGTTCGATTAGTCCGAAGACCAAATAACATGGCAGCTGTTACTTAAAATAGGGGTAAATTGTAAATTTTTTGCAAATAACTCAAAAAACCGTTACAAATATCAAAAACCTGACATGGGGTTAAAATAAATAACATAACAAGATTTACCCACCTTGCAATTTTGAAGAAAATCCATACAAATCCATCTTTTAGTTATTACCGTTTTTCCATGAAATTTTCCAAATTTTAATAAATAGTGGTAAACTTTAAAACTTCAAAACTGTTCAGCATATCAGGAAATTTTGAAGATAATCTAATTTCTATTTCTCGGGAATAATCAATTACTTCTACCTCATAAATTTTGATATGACTATTCATTCATATGACGTACACAAAATAACTATATTTAAACAATTTTTCATATTGGCAGTATTTGACATTGCACAATATCATGTTCTTCTTTCATAATTGATGATGTTATACCAAATCTATTTAGAAGTATTTCAATTGAAATTTCATATGTAAGAAAGCTTGATATCATAGTCAACGGAAATTATGTCCTTAGCTAGCTGTCAGTAACTGCGAGCATTTGTCCGCACAGTACCTCTGTGTAGTGTCTTCATGTTTTATGTACTTCATTGTAAGGGTACTCGTCTTGATAAGTTGGACTTTTTTCTAATTTGATTTTTACAATGGGCCTTTTTGTGTATTTATTTTTAGCCATTCAACACACATAGGGGGAGGGTTTGGATCCAAGAAAACGAGTTTAACCCCACCGCAATTTCTGTGCATGTCCCAAGTCAGGAATATGTTGGTCATTGGCTTGTCCTTGTCTTCTTATAAAATTTTATTAGTTTCTTGATATTTGGGTTATTTAACATTTTTAAGAGTCAGCTGAACAAACACTGGAATGATTTAGAAATAAAGTTTGTACCTGACTTTTACGGACCGGAAGCATGTACAAACGACAGACAATCAAGAAGGGTCTTAGAGGCTAGTTAGCCTAAATTGATCTCAACACCAGGTAAACCAGGTAATTATTGGATGTGGTTTGTTTCCATAGATTTATTCACTTTTTTACCTTTTTTGGGCCATTTAGGGCTTGCTATAGGGTGTGAGGTTCCTCACTGTGTTGAAGACCGTACGGTGACCCCTAGATGCTTTGTTTTGGGTCATTTCACTAAGTTTCTCTAAATATTGTGTTATTTCTAAGTACTTTCTTAAACACTTCACAACGCATAAATTGTCATCATTGAATTTGTTGAATCTAAATTCTGGATGTTTTTTCCCAGGTTTACATGTTTTGGTCAAAAAAGGTAATTAAAACTGAACGTAACTACCCTTGTCACACATAAACCTTATATAGAGCTTGTTTATTTCTGATACTCTTCCAGATGAAGTAAGTGCTAACAACATTGTTAATTTATGTACTAAAAATTTTAGGCAAAGAGAAGAGTTATCTCCCCATCGTACCAAAAATTGTAATACTTTATCCACATCCAAAGCTGACTGATATTTAGGCATTTGGGTTCTAACATAAAAAATTGTTCTCATGTGATTTATAATTGTAGGGTGTCTCCCTATGGACACACCATTAATAAGACTGTGTCCTCTTGAAATGGCTGAGCGATATGTATGGATAGTGCGATACTGTTTTTGTTCATTAAACAATACGGTTAAGAATTCTATTATATTTTCCAAAGATGTTTGAACAGGATTAATTTCCCGTAAATTATACCAGCTAGCCCATCGTTTCAAGGAGCTGTTGTAAGATGCTCTGGTACCTTGTCTCCATGCTTTGACATGTAATTCAGCAGCTGATTTCGATAAATTTGCTGTAATTGTATGTTCCCCGAAACCTTCCATGCCGCAAGATGGAGAGTTTGTGAAAGAGCAAGCGGGTGAGGTTCCCCTGATGCTGACTTAAGAATTTGTGGGAAACATGGTAGTCTGATTGGGTCAATTACTGACATTGACAGAATTATGGGGTACCATGGTTGGGCCTGCCAAATGGGAAAGATCAGAACAATTGTTGCTTGTTCCTTCCATGACAAGCACCGCCCTATTAAGCAAAATGGGGGAAAAGAAAAACCCTTTATGTTTCCCAACTTATTGAAAATGCGTCTGTGGTAATTGCTTTTGGATCTGGACGCCAACTGATGTAACTTTCTATTTGATAATTTTACCGATTGGCAAAAAGATCGATTTTTCAAGAATCAAATTTTTTACTATTTGTACAAAAACGTTTTTGTCTAGCATCCAGTCTGATGCATCGTCCCTGTTTCTGGACTCCCAATCTGCTATTTGATTTAATTTGCCAGGGAGATGTTCGGAAGTTAGTGTTATTTCGTGTCCTGTACACCAATCCAAGATTTCCTTGATCATCTTTGTCATGGTACCGGACCTTGTCCCTCCCATTTTGTTGATATAAGCTACCACTGTTGTGTTGTCCATTCTTAAATGAACAGCTATACAATTTTCGGATTTGGTGAATGCTTTTAGTCCGAATAATGCTGCTAGAAGTTCTTTTGACTTTATGTGGTACTCTGACTCTTGGGAGTGCCACAAACCCCCTGTTCTTATATTTCTTCAAACAGCCCCACCCTTTGTTTGATGCGTCTGATGTAATCATCAGATCGTGGGTGGCTGATATTTTAACACGGCCATTTGTTTGGTCTATTTGTTTTATCCACCAACCAAGTTCCTCTTGTGAACCTTTTGACAATGCTACCTCTGTCTCGTTTGATTTTCCTTGCATTAGAGATTTTATTTGTAACATTTGTAGGAACATGCATTGAAGATTTGCTGGGATTATAGGTGAAGCGTTGAAACTAATTTCCCTGTTAACTTTGCTAATTGTCTTATTGTAACATTTTGGAAGTTCAGAATTTTTTGACATTCCTGTTTTATACGAAGTTCCTTTTCTTGTGGGAGATTGAACATCATTATTGGTGTGTTTATTTGAAATCCCAGGAATCCTATTTCCTGTGTTGGACTAATCATTGACTTTTTCCAATTTATTACAAATCCTAGATTTACCAACAGAAAAAATGTACAATCTCTGGCTTCGATTAAACTTTGTTTTGATTCCGCCATGATCAGAATGTCGTCCAAATAAATAATTAGGCGAATACCTATTTTTCTTAGATGACCTACTATCGGTTTCATTAACTTCGTGAAGACCCTTGGGGCACTGGCCAGACTAGTAGGATTTCCCCTCCGAACTGAAATGGAGATATTTTCTGTCGTTTTTGTTTATGCTTGTCGTTAGGTAGGCATCTTTTAAATCTATTTTGCACAAAACATCGCCCCTTTTAAGAAGGTCCCGAACCATGTAAAGGCCTTCCATTTTGAAATGTTCGTACGTTACATAATCGTTTAAGTTTCTCAGATTTATCACCCGTCCTTCTTTGGCACTAGAAACAACATACTTATGAACTGGTTTTGCATGGGACAAACAATCTCTATTGCCCTTTTTGTGATAAATTTACTATTTCCTGATTGAGAGCTTCTTTTTGTTCTACATTGAACTTTGGAAGATCTGGAACTACTCTTTGTACAGGAGGGGAATAAAAGTCTAGTTTGTATCCCTGAACTATTTCTAGAATGAACCTGTCGCTGGTTATTTTTTCCCATTTTTCTAGAAAATTTGTCAACCTTCCTGCTATTGGACAATTTAATTGGTTCCAAGATACTGAAAACCCTTTGCCCCTTATTATTTTTGGTACATTTTGTTTTATGTTTGCCAATAATTGTAATGAGTTTTGACTGGGATCTTAAGCTTGACTTAGATTTTCCCATTTTTGATTGTTTTTCATGGCATTTTCTTGTTCTAGATACTGACCTTCTAGGTGTAGGACGTGAGTGTCCTCTGCTTCTATTAGCACCTCTGTGACCTCTTCCCATGTTACGTCCATGGCCCCAGTCCCTCTTCCGCCAACTGAGGGCCCTCATGAAAGGGCTGATTAACATATTCTCCCTTTGGAATTCTGCCAACTGATTTGTCATAATAGTCACTCTGAACATTGTGGTAGGATCCACTTCTTTTCTTTTTGAATTGTAAACGGAGCTGTTGTACGACTGGTGTGTTTCCTCTGTATAAACGTGTGAGAGCTTAATATGTCATGTCGTGCAACTCCTGGTTAGAATATCTGAGTTCGAACACTGGGGCCTGAGTCTCCGGACCTTTCATTTTTGTTAGGTAAATTAAACAATTCTAAAAAGTTCAAATACTTTTATGTATATAACACTTTTTACAATGGGGAGCGTTCGGAGTCTTGTGCAAAAAAGAAAAACTTTGAAATTTAGAAATTTGCTTTGGTTTATGAAAACCAACTGCAAATCTAAATCATACAGACATAACAAGTTTGTATTCAAAAAACAAATTAAAATGCGGTAAAAACAAGGCTTCATGAAGAATAAGAAGCAAAAATGGCTTTTCTGTAAAAGCATAGCATAATTGTCCGCCTCAAATAATATACAATTTCCATTGCTGACTACAAAAGGTAATATTTGTAAATTTAAACTTTCAAATTAAGTGTCAATTTTTGAATATTTCTTGAAAGTCTATACGAAATATTTAAACTGAACATAATTCAATTCAAAGTTATAAAAATAAACATATTTAAAGTCCACACTACTTCAGAAATAATATAAAATGTCAAAAACAGTAATTAAGGAGTAGATAACTCTGTCTCTTTGAAATCAAGGCCAGTCTCACCGTCACAGAATCCTCCCTTTTTCTTTCTCCCCAGTATGAGGTTTCGGGCTATACATGCCGCTTCTTCCCAAATTTTGCTGGATTTTTTTCAGAACTTTTTAAAATCCATCATCAAACAAATTCTCACCACTAGCGGATAATACTTCCTCATTTTTGTCTAGCAAGTCTTTAGCATTTTTACAGTCATCCGTCATTTTCATTAGCGTGTTGAAGCGACGATGGCGATCCACTGCCAAACTTGCCTGTCCAACGAGGCAGACCGTTTTTTCCACAAGTTGACACATATGACTAATGTCAACCTCATCAACAGTCGTGTTTTCTGTTGATCGTTCCCTTATAGAATCGGTCATATTCCATAATTGTGATAAATAACCCATGATTCTGAGATCCTATTTTGGACACCTTGGATCCCCTTTTCTGCACCTCTATCAAGTTCGACCGACATTTTGTCCATTATCGGGGCCACATAGTCGTCCATTTGTTTTTGTTTGAACTGTGGATCATCAGGGATCGGAGGCCGTTCAATGATATTTTCTCGACGATAAAAGTCGAGTTCTGTCCGTTGCACTACTGGCAGCCGGATTAAAACGTTCATATCTCGTGTATTTCGAGACTGTTCCCGAGACCACACTTCTTACGGTTCTCGTATCAGAGTCATTATCCAAGCTACTAACGTCGGAATCACTGTCAGTCAGAGTTTTCTGACGAACTGCTCTCCGGACTAGAAGAGTCTTTTCCTCTCTTTATTCTTACTTGAATGTTTGGGATTTTCTTTGTTTTTTGTGGCAGGTCGACTACTTGGACCGCTATTTTCAATTTCTTTGTTCACCTCAGACATGACAGCGTCGCGTGTATACTGACACGATCAGACATATTCAAAAGTCATTTACCTAGGACGATCAGACATATTCAAAAGTCATTTACCTAGGACGATCTTTTACTAAAACATCCTCAAAATCAACTTTTGATCACGGAGAATGATGAGAAAAACTACGTTACCGATATGAAATTTGAGCTGATGATGCTGCGTGCGAGCAAAGTTGAAGAATGAAATCAATACTTTGGACCAAAGCTTTTAAGGCTAGCGGTGTTGCCATCTATCGACTGCCAATTGGGAAGTAAACACTGTAATATCTTGTCGGAGGTTATGAAATAAAATTGTAAATTTTGACTCAAATCTTTAAGCACTTCGTTAATTATTCAATGATTGTTTCTTTGATTTTTTTTTCATCTTGCGGGGCGATCTGACAACGACGTGTAATGATATTTTACGATTACAAATCTATAGGCGTTTAATTTTAAATATTTTTCAAAATCATTATGCAGTCGTCAAAATTTGTTCGGAAATCTAGTAAATTATCTTTTTATATCCCCCCGATGGTATAGAAATAGGACCTAGTATCTCCGGCTTGCGGGGTATGACCCCTCCTAAACGGGGCTGACCCCGAGGGAACCCCGGGATATAGAAATAGGACCCATTCCGTGGTTGTGCAGGATTAATAAATACACAACCCATCTTTCGGATGGGATGTTAACTCAGGTCCACGTGTTGGAAGAAATGCCACGCTTCCTGCACGTTAAAGAACCCTTGTAGCAAGCTCTTTTTGAGTGGTCCGTAGGTGATCGGCTACAAGGCTAAATTCCCCGCCCTTTTCCAGTGGAAGTCAGAATTTCCCGTCCCATGACCCTTTCCATTGATATAGCTGAAATATTGCTCAGTAGACGTTAAACAATATTCAATCAACCAGTCAATCTTTTTATATCTAATCATTACCTATGGAATTGTACATGTGTATACAGATTTTCTAGCTTATTCAATTGAAGCTGCGGACCCTTAGCTTTGTATGTCCTTTTACATTTTTCTGATTTAGCAGACCATAGAGCTACGAATTTCCCCTACATATCATAAAAATTGCGATACGAATTGTGTTGCACGTTTGTGGGAATTTTGTTACACCTGACGCCAAGTAGGCATACAAAATTGTGTTTATTTCGTTTCTTCTAACATTTTTCTAATACTTACAAACATCTAATTATGCATGGAAATTCTCCGATTAGAAATGTATCAAACATACGTTTGTGGTCATTTTGAATATCACAGTCAAGTAACATTTCCAGAGGCGACAATAAATGCCGGGTTTTCTCCGAAACAGATATCTCAAAATCCAAAAGGAACATTTCTTAAATACAGATGAATAAATCATTTGCATTTAAAAAGCTTCAAAGAAGTTAAAAGTTGATAATCATTCCAGAGTTTGGCAAAATATTTATTCTAGGATATCCATTCCGGACGCATATTGCATTTATTCCCACTTCCCGAAATGTCTCGTTTCCTATGAGATTGATGTCAGCAAGATGGCCGAAGGCGGTATGACCCAAACGATGACGCTTGTTATGATAATGAGCAGGAAATTGATATTTATTGGTAAATAAATATGGAATGTACCGGATAAATATTTTAAGAAACGAAATACATACATGTAACTGCCCCCGCATGTCCGAGTATCCCAGGATATAAATTAACAGTAACTTCGGTATTTTGTTATTCAAACCAAATTAAAGGTGTGCCAGCTATTGTTGCTCAAAATCGAAAGTTTTTAATAGGGTGAAATCTTTAGCTCTATGGCCCGAAAGTAAAAAAAAAAAATCAGCACAAGAACCATAAGAGCTACGGTTCCGCAGCTAATTAACTTGATGCGATGCATAGTATTGTATCATATTATCACATCATATAAAAATGTTTACAAATGGATAACAGGAAACACCTACAATGGCTGAAAATTATAAATACATGCAAAAATTTACAAGGGTACACACAAGAAAAACACGTATAAGACAAAAGACAAACGTAGACAACGATAGGAACTCTGGACAGCCGGACTTGGTATCGGCGCTAGCAAAAGCCAGTGGTAGGGTTAAACCGGTTTATGGGTACTCTGGACAGCCGGACTTGGTATCGGCGCTAGCAAAAGCCAGTGGTAGGGTTAAACCGGTTTATGGGTACTCAAACCTCCCCTATATCTGTTCCGTTTCCCTATAGTATAAAAAATACGAATAAAACCAAATACAGGTAGACTACTTACTCCATGACCAATATCTTGAAAGGAGAGAAAAAGACAATACGTCAATTCGAAAGATGGGTCAAGGGGTGCTCACCGCTAAACTGTCGGCTTGCTCAAGGAGCCTAGTTTGCTGGTAGAACACTGTGGCACTACAAAATCAAACTCAAAACTTCCCGCAGGATTTGGTCAAGAATCATCATAAATTTCAATAGACATCGGCAGTATCAGTGAAAGGCCAGTGTGTGTGCAAAATTTTCAGGTAACTAGGTCTCGAAGCTAATTTAACGGATGCAAGCAGAATATCTTGCCGATATCCCTTATTAAAGAATGTGAGTTATATCCCAGCTTTTCTGGATTATTAATCAATTTCTGGCTTTTTTAACAGCATTTACGTAAAATTGAGGACTAGAAATGTGCATAGTAATAAGCTGTTTACGAGTAACGCCATATTTAGATATAACATTTTCATATCTATTACAAAACTCCTTAAATGTATTCAACAACTTATGAAATCTGTAACCTTGTTGTAAGTTTGGCTGTGATAGTACGGTTAAGTTCATTGAAATCATCAAGAGTAGAACAAACTCGTGCGAATCGTACCAGTTGAGAAATATACGCCCCGTAGGATTGAGCAAGGGGAATGTCGCCGTCAAGAAAATGGAAATTAGTAATAGTGAAATCAAAATCATCCCTTTTTTCATATATTTTGGTTTTGATTTTATCAGAGTCAATAATAATAGTCAGATCCAGAAAAGGGCAACATTTGGAATCATTGTTAGCTTTATTTAATTATTTATTTAAAAGTCTGGATTTCTGCAGTTCAGAGCAGACATTTTTATGCGATTAAGACTTGTCATTATAATCATCAAAGTAAATATTATAGTGTATTTACTTCAAATGCTCAATTAAAATGGCTTTTGTAATAGAAAAAATGAAAGGATATGGAGTGAATGAACATGTGACAAAGACGCACACTATACATAGAAAACTCCAGTTTATCAAGGACAGGGCTTTATTCCTGTAAGTCTCTATTTCAAGTTCACATTATGTAATGTCTTCAAGATTTATATATCTCTAATTGTATTTAGGAAATGAAAAAAATGTACTGAATGTCACTCAGCTGTTGGTACAATTTGAAGAAGTAATTTCGGAAACTGAATTTGGCCCTGTAGAAAATTATGCTAATATGCATGTATTTAACACAAAATGCAACTTCTTAAAAATCATCCAACAATTTCAAACGGCAGGCATACATTTTATTTATATCTTTGCATTGAAGCAAATTCAATGCTTGATGATTATTGTGTAATGCAGTAATTTCAGTCCAGTGAAGCTGAAAACATGTAATGTTTTTGGGATTATTCAACCAAAAAAAAAATTAGAGAGTACAAATAGCAAAGTTATTGCAAAAGAAGTTTGCTTCCGATTAGAACCTTTGTACAAAGCAGTCATTTGTAGAAATCTGTAATCTGTAAATTTAATTACTCCAAATGGTAGCAAAAACCAACAATTCGTCTTTTGTACATCAAAGTATCAATAATGGGGAAATTGGAATGGACACTTAAATAGAAAATTAAGGATATTACTGGCTTCCATTGCCAAATATCCAGGAGGATTATAAGTAAAGAATATCGCTGAAACGAGCTTTTGCCAAAGTTTCTCTTTATGGTGACTGAAAGAAATCCAAACACAGAGTGCACTTCTTCAAAACATATTATTGTATTGTGCCAAGTATCGTCTCTGTTGAGATATTATGCACATACGAATGTACGTATATGCATACTATGTTTTATATATTCCTTTGGGTGGAAGGTCTTGTAACAAATTGCTTTTATTTGTGCAGAGCTATAGTATTTCGTACGAGTTTTTTATGTCAAAAATTATCACAGTTTTAATAATTACGCCACGATATATCTGAAAATTGTTGAAATTGCAGTTAAAAGCCAATTGATCGAGCAAGCAAGTAACGAGTAGAAAATAGGGAATGCGTAAATGGGGAGTTGGAATAGTGAATCAGTAAATGGCGAATAAGGAATAAGTAACCAACTTGACAACCCTTTATTAATTCATGTCTGATTTTTGTAGTTAATTTACATATGAGTACCTTTTTTTCATTTATGCTAACCAACGCTACTCTACCTTCTATATACATTTTTGCCAAAAATCATGGAAAACAACACGTAAATCTTCAATAAACCACCGCCGATCAAGAATTATTTCTTAATTTACAGATTAGGGGTGTACATATGTAAGTTTTTGTCTACAGCAAATGAATTTCAGTATATACATGTTCCAAATATAGAATAAACATACATGCATGCGCATTAATGTCTTAAACTGCATCATTCAATAACATTAAAAGAATAAGCCCCAAATGAAGGAAATTTGTACAAAAACAACCGGCAGCTTTTCAATTATATATTGTATCAACTGAAATAGATCTGTACAAAAGAGATATTGGCCTTGTATAAAGGTATAATACAACTCATGAATAACAGGTGAAGAACAACAATAAAAGCGTTGTTCCAGTGCTTGTATTTCCCACGTGTTTGTGGAGATTTTGTCTAATTTGCTTTTACTCCATATCCCTTCATTGCTTATTATACAACTCATAACATTATCTGCATCAATATCTCATTTCAAACCACTCGCCAAAACTTGTTAATATTTAAAGATATAAATGTCACTTTTAATTGACTCTCATTACAAAAACTAAATAAGACTTTTTTTTAGAAATCTTTCCCTTTAGAGATAAAGTTTTTTTCCATCTATTTGAATTGCCTTTACTACCGGGATTGGCATGTCTAATACGGCGGGTGTCTTATAAGAAGCCGGAGATTACTATTCCGGTGCACCTGATCTCACCCATGGTTTTTTACTCGGAACATGATGTTTATCTTTATATGTGTTTCCTCATTTTGTTTCTGTGCCTTGCTCATATCTTTGTTTCTTGGTGTTTCTATGTAGCAATTGTCCTTGGGTTATTCGTGTTTAGAATGACGGTTCGGTTCTCACTTACTTGAAACGTTTGAAGATATAACAAACTTTTTTACACTTTATGATTTTGTATCTTTTGATAATCTGCAAAAAACTCACTTTTATCCTTACCTTTAAAATCCCGTCTTTTACACAAAATTTCAAGAAAAAATATGATCTTATATTTTTTATTTCTTTTACCATTTACATTCAATAACCTGAACAATATTTTCATAAAATTAGCACTACAAACCCACATGTATATAATGAATTAGATCAGAATGTATTATAAGATTTTTGAAATATATTTTTCATGGCAAATGGTTTTATGACCTTCATTTGATAATACTTGTTTAGGAAAAAGGTTTTCCATGGTGTCATTTGTAGTTAGCAAGTAGTTTATTGATCCATGAAATTTTAATGCTTAACAAAAGGAAACTGCGAAGGACTTTTTAACCCCTCCCCAATATCATACTGAGCTTTCGTAGCATTCTCGTTTCCTGACAAATCAAAAGTAATTTTAACTTTAGAATTGTGTGGCAGTTTAGGAACAAATTCTCGCATGCTAATATAAAAATCGGTCGAGTTTCGTTTTCATTACTAGCTGCTGTCCTACCCATAACATCTGAGATCTGTGTATATTTGAACGTAAGTTATGATTTTTTTCTTATTTGAGTACAATGATATCCAGTCTTCATTAAAATCAGTGATGTCCAGTCTTCATTAAAAATAATGTATACTTGAGAAATAATTCAGAAAGCACTGATGGTTCTTTGAAGATTTACATATAAATGGCCATTATTTTCCTTAATATTTCACCCAGAGCGTAGCGTAGCGGAGCAAAGCGAGGAGTAAAATTAATGAATGGACACCCGTATGTTTATCGACTACAGACCACAGGCGAGCACGAATTATTTCGATTCTAATATGACATTTTATGATCGGCGCGTACCTATTGTGTTCAAAACAACCGCCATTACATAATTCTACTGACGTTTTTATGCACTAAACATATACATATTAAGACGTATATTTCTGCGTAAAGACTGCAGTGACATCGTTCATTATGTTATTGGAGATTTTCATATGGCTAGTCATCATGGTTTCCATTGTTTCCATATTTGAATTTATCGGCAATTTGTATGAATTTCCTTTTGATCTACATAGACTGATAATTCCAGTATCAACGAACTGGACATTGCCATGAAATTATTAGGTCACTGTGAAGGCGTCACGTGCGGGTTGCTAAGCTGACGTCATGTTTTGTACTATTTGTCGTGTTCATACGCGAAAGACGTTGAATGAAGAATGCACTTAAATTATTGCAATAAACAATAGATTAACTGTGCTTGCTTAGAAATTTCAGTTTAATTCAACTTATTTTAGAGTTCTGTTTATCATTTTGTGAATTACCGATGAAATATAGGACATTTGGTTTTTGATACGGACTTTATCACGGCGTAACGCATCAAACTCGCCCCAACGGGTTCACTTGATACTGGCCGTGATAAAGTCCGTATCAAAACAAAATGTCCTATATTCCATATTTATATTTTGAAACATTTGCTTCTGTAGATGAAGTTCTTCGTCCAGTCTATATTACTTCATTTAATACATAATTCGCTACCACAGCGAGATAATTTCGTAATCAATAGAAAATTCTAACTCACCGTGAATTATAAAATGTGGTAGCTACCAGTAAATATCTGAGGAAACGAAATATTCACACTTTGCGTAGCATACTTGGCGTCCGATTTCAGAAACTTCCCAAAACTTGCTAAGCGTTTCAGGTCGCCATATTTGCAGGATGCACGTGCCATTAGGCCATTAGTCCTTGTTTCCGGTTGATCAAAAATATCTTGTTAATGATTCTTCTAGAAATACTTCCACAGTTAACCTTATTCACTGCTTCCTTTTTACATGGAATAAAAAAGATAACAGGAAACACCTACAATGGCCGAAAAACATAGCCACATGCCAGAAAGTAAATATATATATATAAGTAAATATATATATATATATATATATATATTACATATCTGATAATGACCCTGTTTTTACTAATTCCCCTTGTTCTATGAGTTTTTTGTTTTACTGATGATAGTAATCAAAGTAAAAAAAACATTCTTATGATCTTGATTTAGCAATGGGTTTTAAAAGTAAATTTCTTCATCATACATTTATATCATTTTAAGTCTAATGCATCTTATCATAATAATCTTGTACCCATATAAAAAAAATCGAGAACAGTTACAAAATTTCCACCTGATTTGTCTTTTTATGTCACCTGTACTTCGGCTCTCTGTTCGGTTATTTTGTTATTACCCCTATTTAATACGTTCATTTGGTTTTATTTGAAGATTCTGTTCTGACACAAACTAGGTGTTTGACATTCCAAATACCGACAGCTGTCAGATATAATAAATTTGTTTTCTGTATTATGAAAAATGCAGAAGAATTGATGACAGTATTTTTTCGGGTCTCGTTTCAATTAACAAGTTGAAGTGAGTTTTTCAAGTATATACATTGACACTTTAGTTGCTATGATTTTTACATTCAGTGTAATTATGCACAAATATATATAGTTAAAGTGACATATTGTTGTGCCTATTAACCACCACTAATAATGGCTTGGCGTTATAGAATAGGAAGAAGTATATGAAGCAAGATGTTACATAGTACTGGAAAAATGGCACAAAACAATATTTTTGTGTACTTTAAAAATTTTAATTGTTCAAATACACTTAGCATAAACCATTGCACAATAGGGCGGCAAACTAGTCTTTCTGAACTAATGAAAAAGCCCTTCATTGATAGTTTAAAAAATTATATACCATTTTCCTTTCTAGAAAAAGAGCAGCGAATAGAGCAGTTTCATATCGATTCCCTTCTAAACGTTTTTAGTGTTGCAAAGAAATTGTATTGATTTATTGTTGTTCTTATTGGCTGCATTGAGTAACAAAATACCTTAATGCTGTTCTTTGTTTGTTTGTAATTAAGGGGTTAAACCTGGAGTAGGAGGAGATAACTTTTCACATATTTATTACTCACACAGACAAATAGAATCATTACAAAAGGTATAAATCAGAATTTTAGAATTGTAAAATTCTTTCCTCACAGCAAAGAAATATTTATTTTGTCATGAAAGAAAATACCCAACATCCAGTTATTTATAATGATTGCATATTAGTCTTCAATTTTGTAATGCTGTCCAAAGATAATAAAATATTTAAAAGTCGAATTTCTTCCAAGAGAGGTAATTTATAGCACAGATTCAGCAAATTTATTGATTTTTACCCACTTGTTTCTAAATTAAGAAAAAACGGGACGGTAGAATTTCCTAAAATTTTAATATATCTTACATATACTATACATGCACTAGTTTCTTTCTATTCTTAGTTTTTGGAGATTAAACGACATATTTTTTACAAGAGGTGTTTAATAGTGATCGAAATAGAGTAAAAATTTCAGTCTATACTGTTCAGAACACCTATGTATTTCAGTTCAAGCTAGTGAAATTTACTATCATTATTCATGACTTTCACATATGTCTAAACTATAGAATTTTGTATTTGAAATAATTTAAATCAAATACAAATTTGATTAGAGCCAATTTTATACACCACAATCAAGTCCATGAGGAAACAGGGTATCTTTGAGGACTGCTAAACATAAAACGGGACGTTAGAAATTGTTAAAAATTGCTTAAAGTCGACATGAACATGTGTAGTTTTCATGCTGAAAATATAAAAAAAAATAAAAGAGTGGAAAATTTTAGGCTTCCCCACGTCTACCCCCTTAAGCAGGTATGTAATATTTCATTTTCATCCAAATGATTTATTAATGTTGAAAAATACTTTATTACATCCTCCTCTTTAGCAAATAAAACTTAAAACTTACCCCAAAAGTCTTGAATCAATCTAAAAGCTTACGATTATCTTTCTAATACAAAGTCCTGTACTAATCTGATCCTGTTATTCATCCTCTTTGAGCTTTTACATGTTTCCTGTGCGTTTTGTTTTGGTTCCTCCAAATATTTTGATTTGATACGTAATGGACATTAGTTGTTGCAATTACCATTTGCAGAAACAATTTTATTTATCTAAAATTAATGGCCGAACTTCTTTATGTCTATAAATACCGGTTATTAGCAGTTCTTTTGTAATTTAAGATACTTTAATTCTTGTTAATGGCTTGGACTATTTCATGACTCTGTTTTTATTTTTCTTTGGTTCTCCAACATTATTTACCTTACTTTATTTGCTCTTTAATTTTGTATGCCCATTCATTCATATAACTAATACATTAGTTTGTCCTTCTGTGGTGTCGCATCTCAACTAAACTCGCAGTTAACTTCGGTATTATGTTACTAACTATCCTTAATATTCGATGAAGTTAAAGGTAGATCGAGCCTAATAAAAATATCACAAAAAAATTGTTTATTATAAGATATTTTTGGTAGGTCTCAGTCCATTTGTTCAAAAACATGAAATAAAAATGACATGTCACCGATCATCTTTTCCTGTTATTAGGGTTTGAAAATCAGGCCAAATTTAGTATTTTTCAGCAATATTTACAAAGAATATAAAGGGAACTGTTACAATATGCTTATATTTTAGCTTTCATATGAAATAAATATCAGATTTTTTTTTATTATTTGCTATATCAGAGATATACACTTCTGCTATCTATTGACCTGAAAATATATGTCAACGTTTGATTAAGATATTTTATATAGTTTACAAAATGGACAATATTTACGACAAAGGGGAGCTAATTTTCGGGAAAGTGTACGTCAATCTGTTATGACATTACAATGAGAAACATTCCAGCTTGAAACTCAAGTCATTTCCACATTCGACAGGTGTTTTGCAATATGCGCCAATCGAATGATTATTGTATTTTTGACACTTTACCTCTACCTTAAGACAGTTTAATGTGGAAAAAATTTGGGGATCTTGGAATCAAACCTGCTTCATGGTGGTTGAAAGACTATGATAAACTTACGTAGCAGATTAGTTGTTAAAATATATTAGAAGTGAGAACAGATCGATAACTAAGATATTATTACTACATAATTTAGTTGATGTATGTATATTTAAAGAAAACATATATCATATAAGAAAATAAATTTATTCACCGAAAATTGAAAGTTATTACTGGAAGATTCTTTTCAATGGCGGCGTGTCAGAATTGATTTTTATGACATATATGATTTGTAATTCTTTGCAGTCTTTTTGTCAATAAAAATGAAAAAGAAAGGAAATGGGGTAAATGTGAAGGAGACAACATCCCATCTCCAGGTTAAAACGACCAAAAACAAAGCATCTAAGGTCATCGTACGGTCTTCAACACAGCGAGGAACCTCAGACCATATAGCAAGCCTTAAATCGCTCAAAAAATGTAAAAAAAATAAATCAATGGAAACAAAATACATCCAATAACCCGAATATCAAGAAACTAAAAATTTTTAAGGAGACAAGGACAAGCCAATGACCAACATATTCCTGACTTGGGACAGGCAAAAATAATTCGGTGGGGTTAAACAAGTTTTCTTGGATCCAAACCCTCCCCCTATGTGTGGTCAACGGCTAAAAATAAATACCTAAAAAAGACTCACAGTAAAGATCAAACTGGAAAAAAGTCCAACTTATCAAGACGAGTTCCCTTACAATGAAGTATATAAAACATGAAGACAATACACACGAATACAAATACTGTCCTGACAAGTGCTCGCAGTTACTGAAAGCTAGCTAAGGACATCATTTCGAGAATGTTTTTTATCAATTTATGATATCTAAACCCTTGACGCATAGGTGCTTCAGTTAGACAAAGATTTCGCTCGTTGTAGTCAGTAATATCACTACATGCCCGTGCATATCGAACAAGTTGTTAAAACTAGACCCCGTAAGAAGGGGCTAACGGAACATCGCCGTCGAGATGGGGAAAATTAATTATAGGGAAAGAGAAATCATTCCTTTTATCATAAACTTTAGTGTTTAACTTTCCTTGATTAAGGGGGTTCGCTACTCTATTTGAAAATAAATAGGATTTCAAATAAATGTGATTTTTTGTTAGAAAATAAAAAAAGAAGCAATTTAAGTGAAAAAAAATGATAGGTTGATGATCTCGTTTTTGAGATTTAAGTGATTGAAAATTTGGCGGGAAACTGAACTCCTCGGATTTTTCATAGTATTAACATTAGCAAAGTTCGACCATGAATAGATATGACAGAATAAATAAAATTTAATGAAATTTTTACAGAATGCTTATAAAGATGTATAAAATGAAATTATGGGAAAATATAAGGGGTTCCATGGGCAAAAAATTATAATGCTTTTAAATGGATAAAACCAGAGAATTACGAAAATCTTACAGAAATTCCAAAACATGAGGAGAGAACCTCCTTAATTGGTATGTCAAGATCAAGAAAAGGAGTATGATCACTGCTGCTTTTGGATTTTTTTAATGTAGGTTCGGCAGGATAAATTTCGTCCGTAAATTTAGAAAACTCAGGATTGTTTAAAGCCAAAATATCGTCCAAATATCTATATATATTATTAAAAATATCCACTAAATGATGTTAAGAAGGGTCTTTTGAATTTTTGCCATGAATTGTGACTCGAAGCAATAAAGAAATAAACCTGCTAAGGGAGGTGTACAGTTAATACCCATAGAAATACCTATTTTTGCCGATAGACAGTATTACCGAAACGAACAAAAATATTTTCAAAAAAATTTACTTAAGTTAGATAGACAGTAATATTCATATCCATGAGATTTTGTTGCAAGTTGGCACAATTGAAGAACAAATCCTACTAACTCGAAATTTGTAATAAAAAGTATGGGTCACCATGCTTGATTTTTATAGAATTGGGATCAAAGCTTGCTCATTTTTAGCCATTTTTTTCACCTTAATATATATAGAATGCACAGGGAAAATTGGGAATGGCAATTTTTGGCTTAATAGAAATGAACTTTTTATCCATGAGAATATGATGATTTTTTTTTGTGAAAAGATAGCTTGTGATGTAATTTATTGGTAACAATGAAAAAATGCATGTGTCACCACGCTTTTAACGGAGATATTCAACAAATTTTTCGCAGTGAACATCAATTACGGCAAAAGGGAGTTAATTCGCGGCAAAGTAAACGAAATATGACGTTTCAAATCTGTCATTCAATTATGACGTCACAAAGGAAAGCCGTCAAATTGCTGTTCCGGCCCGAAAAAGAAACCTTCCCCGTATCCGAGTCTTTTTTTTTCTAATGCGCGATTAAATTGCGCAGCGCAACAGTGTCTATCTACCTTAAGAGTAATTGATTCAACGGCACAACTATGTTTTGAAAGCGGCTTTAGCAGGGGGTTGATATAACACACTCATAATATTTCATTTTAGTTTACATTCAATATTTCAGTTTGATCAACCGTATATCTATATTAAGAATAGAGATCTAGCACGACTATGATATAAGACGCACTTGTGTGTCAGCATTTGTTTCTTATTTGACATCAGAACTGTACAAAGACTGCAGTACCTTTTTTACCAAACATAAAAATGGCTTTACCTGCAGTACTGGAAATTGAGTATGCTGTTGATTGTAAACACTCTTAGATGATTGTAAACGCTGTTAGATGATCTGCATTGGCAAAACTTATCAAAGAACATGTCCGTTTTGACAAAAACACAATCAGGGCGTCACCAATAGAAAAGATTGCCAAGTCGGTGCAAATTTTCGGCGGGCCAATCAAATCACACTGGACAGCGTGTTTCCATCCTTTAACAAACCAAGTCCGTTGAAAAACAACCACAATTCCTTGAACAAAATATTAACTATTTTGTTAAAACTGCTTGACTATTTGACATGAATTTTAAAAAAAAGGAACAGTCTATTGTTTATCATGTATAGAATACGACTTTCAATCTTAACATGTAAATACTTTTGTTACATCTGTTCACCCGTCCTGACAGGACACTAATTGTTTTGTTTTCATTCGTTTGCTTCCTGAATGAAAGCCTTTATGGCCATTCCCTTTCTTTTCCTCTAACGATATGTTTCTGCTTCCTTTGCATTTTGTATATTTTAATGTTGCGGGTTATTTTCATTATTATATTTTATTCATAGATATTTATTTTGGCGATTGCACAACCTATATTTTTATGAACATCTGATATAAGCAAGCATAAACCAACTGTTCTTGAGCGTAGGGGGACTCATTCTATATAGTGTTGGGTGAATTATTGATGGCTTGCTGTTTGAGGCAAACTTCATTGTTTCAGCAGTCGAAGGGTGCAATATATAAAGAGTTAATTTGGATTCTAATAATGAGCACTTTGTTTTTCATGAAATGATTGTTTTTGTCAGCATTTCCATTGGAAGACCCTTCTTGCGGAGCGGCCTGACAACGAAGTGTTATGATGCTTTGTAATTATTTCTAGGCGTTAATTTTCGAATTAAGTTATCACAGTCGTTAAAATGTGCTCGGAAATTATGATTTATTTATTTTAAATCATTACCTATAGACGTGTCCATATGCATAAAAATGACAATTAACTAAATGCAATCAATGGTATTTACTCATAGTATAATATTTCATAACTTCATATTAGAAAGTCTTGATGTTGTATTTTAGTGCAGACATTATTAATACATATAACATAAAGTAATTAAGACTTAACCAGTCAAGTACCTAACCTGTATGAGTTATAACAGAATAATAACATGCATGTGTTATTACAGATGTTTGAGTTATCTGCTCTTTATTCCTAATTCTGTAATAACATATGTATGTAGCAACCTAAAATATATTACCTTTTTTTGGTCACTTGGGAATTGCTTAGACCTTTGCGCAGAAACTAATTATTTAGCCTGGATAAATCAGTTTTCAATTAAGTTAAAACATTTTTGATGAACCATGGTTAATCAATGAGAACAGGCTCTAAAATGATATAACTTTAGTTGTAATAACAATGCTTAGTTATTACAGGCATATGACTTAAATATTTATTAGTTTATTAGACACTTGGGAATTACTAAGAAACTTGCGCAGAACCTGTTGATATGCTTTGATTTTCATACATCACCATAAATAAAAATGTATTTTGATTAGGCATTATTCTGGTCTGGGGAAAACACTTTTAAGTGATGCAGAGTAGCTGTAATAACACCCTTCTATTTTTACAGGCATACTAGTACTTTTCCTGTAATAACATATGTATATTTTGCAATATTTGCAAACTATGAAAAGTCCTATGATTTTAACTCCTAGCATGCTGATAGACAATAATGGTAATAATAAAATGGTATACATTTATAACAAAACTATGACTGCATAATGCCTATTTGAAGCATGTAACATACATATGTTATCAATTTTTTCCCTTAGAAGTAACACATGCATGTTATTTTTCTGTAATAACTCGTACAGGTTAGGTACTTGACTGTTAACTGGAAGTCTTTGAGATAATTATCATCTGAGTGATTATCACGGTAACTTTACTTCAAATGCTGAATTGAAATGGTTTGTGGAACTCTATTCGTGAAGCTCACGTTATTATGTTATGGAATGTTTTCAACATTAATATTTAGTATAAGTTTAGACTGGACTAAATAACCAATCAACAGAAGTAATTACGGGAAGGGAAGGTTCGAACTGGAGAAAATAACTTTTGTTATTTTATACATGCATATATATAAATTTAACGTTTTAAAAACTAATCCAACAATTCCAAATGGCAAACATTCACTCGTTTTCAAATCAATGCAAGTTCAGTTCTTGATGATTATCATTTTTTGCAGTAGCGAATAAATAAACAATGCTTCAATATCTTTTGTGCAATGAAGCTGAAAACATGTAATGTCTTCGTAATATGTTTCAATAGAGAACAGAGCATAAATAGCTAAGCTATTGTAAATGAGGTATGCTGACGATTTGGATCTTTGTATAAAGCCGTAATTTGCAAATATCTGTAATTATGAAAACTAAAAAGGGCGGAAAATCAACAAATTCGTCATTTGCGCAGTATATATGAAAAAGAAAGGAAATGGGGTAATTGTCAAGCAGACAACATCCCATATCCATGTTAAAACGACCCAAAACAAAGCATTTTTGGGTCATCGTACGGTCTTCAACACAGTGAGGAACCTCACTCCATATAGCAAGCCCTAAATGGCCACAAAAAGGTAAAAGCATTTATTGGAAAATGAGGGTAATAACAAAATTACCGAACAGAAGTGAAAAGAGCTGCAATCTAAAGGGAAAAAAAGATAAAACAGGTGCTAAACAAAAAATGTCAACGGCAATGGTAGACATTTCAAAAGAAATAATGGGTAAAACCGGTGATACTAAATGTTAAAAAAATGGATAACAGGACACACCTACAATGCCTGAAAATTATAATTACATGAAACAATTTACAAGGGAACTACACAAGAAAAACACGTATAAGACAAAAGACGAACGTAGACAACGATAGGAACTCGGAACAGCCGGACTTGGTACCGACACTAGCAAAAGCCAGCGGTAGGGTTAAACCGGTTTATGGGTACCCAAACCTCCCCTTTATCTGTCCCGTTTCCCTATAGTATAAAAACATACGAATAAAACCCAATACAGGTAGACAAACTCCATGACCACAATCTTGAAAGGAGAGAAAAAGTCAGATCTTGTGGACCGCTATGGGATATCTGTTTCCCAGATGAAACAGATCTTTCTCTTTGCCACTTAAGTTTGCTTTCCTCTCCCGGATCTGACTTTACTACCGGTGTTGACATGTTCAACACGGCGGGTGTCCTATAAGAAGCAGGAAATGCTTACTCTACTGGTGCACCTGATCTCACCCATGTTTTGTTTTATTGGGTCCGTGTTGTTCATTTTTGTACATGTGCGTGTCTTCATTTTCTTTTCTGTGCTGTTCTCATGTTATGTCTTTGTTTCTTTATTTTTCCGACGTTGCCAATGTCCTTGGATTGTTTTTTTAACAGACGGTTCGGTTCGATTCTCACTTACTTAGACAATGAGGCACATCACTATATATCAAATCAGATAAGTGCCAAAATTATGAGCTCTGCTGCAGTAAAACTTATAATCAAATACTGCATGTGCAACTGTAATGAAAACTTTTGTGGTCAGAAGTGTTTGTATCAAGATGTGTATCTTATATCTAAAAGCCATTAATATAATTATAATTTGTTGAATTAGCTTTATATAATGCTTTCTTCCAACACTTACTGATAGAATGAAAAATATGAAAAGCTGGGCTGGGATTTTTTTGTATGTTTGTATTTGATATCAGAAAGTTGCCTTCACTTAAAAAATTGAGAAAAAAATACCACTGAGGCAATGCAAAAAATGAATGTCTAATAATTTAAGTTCTATTGCAATCTCTTTTTAGAACTAACTTCTTCGCAAATTTCCCTTTATTTCAGATTTCCATAGTTTTTACTCTATTTTCTACATCATTATGAAAAAGTTCAGTGCTGAAAAAATATACTATTTTATGAAAGGACATGGAGTAAATGAACATGAGACCATAACACACATGTTTACTCCAACTGCAATAATTTAATTGAGCTGTATGGCCATTCCGGAAATTAACTCCTCATCAGCAACACCAGAACCCAAACAAAGGAAATCCATAATTTCAAAAATTGTTTAA